>NW_019060431.1:113734-145750 GCF_000696155.1 Zootermopsis nevadensis
CCAGAAGACAGAAATCTTCATACTCTGACGGCGGAGGCAGTATGACCTCTGAAACGTTGGTTAACATCGACCAGACTACACAGCGCAACAACCCAGAAGACAGAAATCTTCAGGATAAACTTTGTTTTACAAAGTCGAAATAACACTGGCTACATGGATCAGCCTACTCATTGAGAAGCTGATGGTCTCTCAGCTGGTAAAGATATTCCACACCTTTTACAGAAAACAAAGGTTCACTACTTTAAGAACTGATCCCCATTTGCGTCATATGAATTCTGTCCACACTCTTATATTCTATTTCAAAAAATTCCGCTTAGAAGATGAATATCTTCTGGGATATTGCACCGTGTAGTCTGGTAGACGTTTACCGACGTTAGGTAGCCAAACCAGGGTATCCTCGTCCTGTCCTCCGCGTGTTCCCCTTTTATGTGACGACAAAATCAGAATCCAACTTTCGAAACGTCATGGTTTATGATTTTATATTCTAGACGATGGACAAAGTTTATAAAATGCACATTTTGACTCATCATCAAAAATTTTCAAACTTTGAGGTATAACCATTTATAAACGTAAATTAACAAGCTCCAAACGTGAATTCCTTACCAGAACACAAATTCGCCTTTTTCGTTAGTTCCCACATTGGCCACCCCACGACTTTCTGTATCCACCATTTTATTATCACATCTCGTAGGATATTTAAAAATACAATTTTAAGTTCGTACAGAATAACATAACCTCCACATCAAATTTCATCCAAATCCGTCCATTGGTTCTCGAGTTAGATGAACGTATAATAAATTTCAGTCTACATAAAGAAATTGTTAATACGTAACATTTTCGTGAAGTACTGAGAGTCTGTGCTGTTGTACGCATGCGCCAGTCGGTACTTGTCTTCGAGCTGTCGGTTTTCAATGCAAGATACATTTATCGGCCGGAGAATCCCCTCTTCTAAATCCCCGCTAGAGATAGTACTTTAATCATTTTCTATACGAAACAATGGACAACTTCACTTTTTATGGACGTTTAGGGTGCTTATAATGGCAGCATGCCCGCTTAAAAGCCCATCCCTTGGGTCAACCAAACTGTTCCAGCCTTTTGAGAGCTCACAAAGTACTTTCCTTGTGAAAATGGGTTATCCTGTAGGTAACCTACAATTTGAAGTGCAGTGAAGTTTAGAAGCAGAATCATCTACGTACCAAGATTTAAGGTATGGACCCGTAAGTATATTATTTCCGTCTCTGCGATGGGCTGATCACTCATCTAAGGATTTCTACCGAATGTCTAAAATAATAATAAACCTCACATGCGTGTGGAGGTTAAGATTCTTCAAGGACTGTAGAGCCTTTGATAATAATAATTTCTGTCCACATAACAAATTTATAACATTAATTATGTATTAATAACAGATATATTATAACCACACCGAGTTTCTGACTGCCATCAGGTGGAATGTCGTGTATGCAGTGTGGCCATAATTTAAATTTTGCTCGGATTTCTATGTAAATTAAGCCACTTTTCCACAAACGTCAAATTTTCTTTTCAATTTCATCAGGAAAGTTACGTATTTGGCTCATAACCTGTTTAGTCGTGAGGTTAAAACTGTTATCTCTGTCTTCAGGGTAGAAATAAGTGACCTCAAAGACGGAGGTGATTTATTAGAAAACCTCGTAACCAAATTTTCGCCCTGGTGAAAACTTCCAATATTGTTTTCTCATCTTTTCAGCTGTTCGGTTTACTTCAAAGGCGGTGGAACAGATGAGATTTCAGCCACGTTTTTCAAACATTATAGCCTTTTTATTCGTCAGATATTTTTACGAAATTTTTTGGTAAGCTTTCTCTAATACACCTGATGATAGAGGCAGCAGGGACCTCTGAAGCGCTGGTAAACTTCTACAGCCCAGAAGACAGTCGTCATCTGTCTGCCTAGCGATGTAGTATTTGTAGACTGCAAGTTGACTTTAACTTCTGTGGTTAAATCAGTGCGTGGTAAAACAGAACAGATAACTGAATCTCGTCTTATCGACAATTACGCGTTCGTATTTCAACAAGGCGAGACCAAGGAAGGTTGTGATCACACTGGGGGAGAGTCGGAAATCGGTTTACTCTACTTGAGGTCGTATCTTCTGGCTACTACAAAGACCGCCGTCACTTCGCTTCTCATCAGGTAATACTGAAAGGGCTTTCGCAGGTGGGTTTATTGGCGTATAGTTAGTTTTTCATTGCTTTGAACAAACAATGGCTCGGCGTCCCCTATATTGCCCTATGACCAATAACAAATTCGAGAGGGTACATTGTGTATAAGACCATTGAAAACCCCCATGAATTAAATTCTCGACAACATCGATACAGTAATTAATAAATAAAGGTACGGAACACTCCATATTTTTTTTTTTACAAAAAACGTAGTAGATATGATTTCTATTCAACTTTGTACCCCCAAAGTTGGTGTATAATTCAAGTTATACATAGTATATAATCTACATCTAAAATAAATTAAATAAATTTCATTACTGATTATTCAGTGTTTATCATAAAATAATATAATTTTTTTTAAAATTTCACGTACCCCCTAAGATGTCTTCGCGTACCCCCAGATATAATTTCTCTTCAACTTTGTACCCCCAAAGTCGTTGGTGTATAATTCAAGTTATGCATAGTATATAATCTACATATAAAATAAATTAAATAAATTACATTACTGATTATTCAGTGTTTATCATATTATAATAATTTTTTTGAAATTTCACGTACCCCCTAAGATGTCTTCGCGTACCCCCAGATATAATTTCTCTTCAACTTTGTACCCCCAAAGTCGTTGGTGTATAATTCAAGTTATACATAGTATATAATCTACATCTAAAATAAATTAAATAAATTACATTACTGATTATTCAGTGTTTATCATATTATAATAATTTTTTTAAAATTTCACGTATCCCCTAAGATGTTTTCGCGTACCCCCGGGGGTAAGCGTACCTCAGGTTGAATACCACTGCCTTAAGGGAAATAAATCCAGCTTAAGACGTGTCTAAGTCACTTTACTGACTCCTCTGTCCCGGCTTCAACTACTGACGGAAATCGAACCAAATCATGTAGCCCGCATTAGTCATTTTAATGACTAACCTACCCCGGGGTAAACTCCTGACGAGAATAGAGCCTAATGATCTAGAAACCAGCTAGTCACTTTTTTGACTGAATTGTCCCGAATTTAAAATTTTATTGGACTGAGAGACGACTACATTGTTTATGTTAACAGATGATGAATAATTGTGTAATAAAATACCATGTTAATGTTCTGGTTCTGAAAAATGGAACATTCGAATACTCTCCTTCCTACACTTACGAGTCTCATCGATATTTTCGTGATATTTCTGTCTTCCTCAACTGTAATATTAGATTCTACGTTTAAAAAAGCTACTCTGGTTTTCATGATAACATTAACATTCGTTAAGACACAAGAAGACCTCTCCTATTATTAAAAATAATCGACTTATATCAGTCTACCTGGAACAGACTTATTGTCGATAAGAAATTGCTAACTTTTATGTAACCCAAAAGCTCGCTCATCTCCGTATTCGTATTGGTATAATCCTGAGCTGGTACAATCCACCTCTCCTCTCGAAGACTATAATATTTTACCAAGACACCCTCAAATGTTCGGTTCCTATCTACACGATTCTAAGTCTTCAACAAATGACGTCGTCGAATAATATAACAATCTCACGAGTCGATAATCTTTGCAGAGAACTCGTACGTGACGCTGTTTTGAGGTTATGTTTATGTTAGAATATTGGCGTACAGTTGGCAACTCTGAGACAACCCTTTCGAAGCCTTTACCGAGTGCTTGGGTATCAGAGGTTACAATCTTTAGTTTCACCCCCATCTGTGGGGAACACTGCCTCATGCCACAAAGGTTTTGAGAACACCATTCTCCTATTCCTGGACAACTGAACGCGTAACCAACCACTTTTAGTACAAGTAAATTGTCCTCTTTTCTGCATTGTTACTGCCTTTCAAGTGTTCTTCATACATTACGTTCTATTTTTTAAGAATAAAATAACGCTTACACATAACCACTACAGATTAAAAGTTCCATTCAACAAAGATTATACAGTTCGGTTTACATTTTAAATTTAGAAAGCTGTGTTGTAGACAGTGGAGAATTAGTGAGTCATAAGGGAACTTTAGCCTGCCAGGATTTGGTTGGTAGTATTCAACTTTTTTGTTCGTGTACCCCCAGATATAATTTCTCTTCAACTTTGTACCCCCAAAATTGTTGGTGTATAATTCAAGTAATACATAGTATATAATCTACATCTAAAATAAATTAAATAAATTACATTAATGATTATTCATTGTTTATCATAAAATAATATATATATTTAAATTTCACGTACCCCTAAGATGTCTTCGCGTACCCCCAGATATAATTTCTCTTCAACTTTGTACCCCAAAGTTGTTGGTGTATAATTCAAGTTATACATAGTATATAATCTACATCTAAAATAAATTAAATAAATTACATTACGGATTATTCATTGTTTATCATAAAATAATATTTCTTAAAAAAATTTCACGTACCCCCTAAGATGTCTTCGCGTACCCCAGGTTGAATACCACTGCAGTCAACAATGTAACCGAATTATTTCAGAGGAAAATTAGTTTAATTAAGGCAGAAAATTTTTTGGGGGGGCGTTAATATTAACTTACTAAAATACAAATACGTCTTTTATGTAAGCATTTGAGTCATATGATTAACCTACAATGGCGATAAGTTTTATTTCGTTAAAAATTCACCACATCGAAATATGTTTGTAAGTAAAACTATTTAGATTCCAGTAATTTCTTTCTTATATAATATTCCTACTTTTACGCTGAAATTATTTAGTGAAAACCGATGGAGCTCGGTTCGAGGTTTATTTACAAAATAATAGACCGATACCTATCAAAATAAAATTCGACCTAAATATTTAAACTTTAGACCACTTCAACACATGTCAGTAACATCGAATGCCCTTATAGTAACTGAATTCAGTTGCACGTAATTAGTACATTGTCTAATTATTTTACAATGAAACAGTGTCTGATTTTTAGGTTATATGAAGCTTCAATACCAACGAGAGATCTTCGTGAGATTTCTGATTCTTGTACGGGTTATGTTCATACAACAATGCCCCCTCCACAGTGCACTGAGCACTAAGCCCATTGTTAGGCCGCGTGTCGTTGCTTTAGATTTGAATTAACCACGGAAATGTGGGCTGAAATGGTCGACAAATTGAAATGTAATCGATTCTTCATGCCGCGCTGATACACGAAGAGGGAGCTATGACACGTGTCGAGTGCGTCTGTACCAGGAAGATATTACAGGAGTGCGTATGCAGCTCTGTGTAGCTAATCATTAGCTCGTTACGTCAAATGTCATTGCACGTGACTTGTCTGGCTTTTGTGATGTTCATTTGTTTTCAAATCGAACTGAAGGCCGAGGGTAAACGAATCACATTATTATACAAACGACAAATTTATCACCCCTTAATAATTAAAATAAATTCATTTATTAAAGTGTTTACCAACGGAAAGGATCTTGAAATACAAGGACGTTCTCATTTAAATACTGCAAATGTGGAAAATGAAAGCAAATATAATCCCAATAATTATTATAATATGTTAATAATAATAATAATAATAATATTCCTTATAATTTAATATAAATAAAAATATTTAGTTATAAAAGTAATTTGATATAATTGCGTCATATTGTGAATTAAAATTTAATTATTCGTGTTTTTTTCCGTCTAATCACAATTGTATATAAATAAAATTATACATAAGATATTAAAATATCATTTACATATTTGGTACATCTTTTTAACAATTGTGATTAGACGGGGGAAAAAAACACGAATAATATAAAAGTAATTTAAAAAGACACAACTGTATTATCCTGTAAATTTTAATATTTTGAAATTGTAATTAATACACGTGACGTACGACTAGTTTAACCCAGGTCCACCATTTATATGTAATTATACCAGAGTAAAACAAAGAACAGGTAGATGATAAATGCGTACAAATTTTTAGATAGAAATTCCGAAGATAAATCAGTTGGTAAACCTGCAGACCGGATGTCAACATTAAAGTGAATCTCAAGGTCACGTGGAGTGAGGTATGATTGGATTTGTCTGGCTCATGACAGGGGCCAGTGGCGGATCTTGTGAAATGGAGATTATAACACAACGAAAATGACTCCAGTTAATTTAACCTACACTTTAGAGTGAGTCAGAATTTTACGGACATGAAAGCTTCAGTGATTACATACGCGTGGGTGGCGAGACATTATGATATTTCCGCTTCTAATGCTATTAATTGTGTTGTGTGTAATAAATTATTGGCGTACGTATTTATTCGTGAGAATCACAAGCAGCAGGAAGAGACTACATGGTCAGTTTAGTTCGTAATAATGATTTAATACTGTGCAAATCGAGATGTTACGGTCATTCTGGTCTCCGGCGGAAGCGACCGTGATTATGCCTGAGTTCTCTCTCAGGGGAGACCCTGAGGAACGCGATGGATGGGAGGGTAGGTCGTAGTAGCTGGAGCTCGTCACGCCGAATTTGCCAGCTTCCAATTTTGTTTGACTATTGCACTTTCTAGCTGATTGATGTTTTCACGGAGCCTTGAATTAGGTTAAATGATGCTAGAATGCAGAAAGGTTATTTCTTGTATACAGGGTGATTAAAAATATTAAATCCAAACACTTAACATAAAACAACGACGTTTACACATTTCTGAAATGGTAATATGCGTATGGGAATATGTAATTAGCAGACAAATTAACAAAATTTAATTGTTTAAACATCTTAAGTAAACCTTAAAGAAGGCTGTATTCTGGGTTATTGCGTTGTATATTCTGGTAGATGTTTACCGGCGTCTCAGAGGCAACAACTACGTCTGAGACCTCCCGATAAATTTTGTTCCTAGTTCTGAGGATTGAGAAAAAAAATTGTTTTTTTTCAGAATTTGGCCCACAATGAACCTCAGTTTTGCTGGATTGTGGTCTTCTGGGCTTTGAAGCTGAGTAATGTTGTATGTGATTTCTTTTTACAAGATCGCGTCTGTCTTTAAGGGTAGACATTTGACGTTTTGCTAGGTAATTTCGTAGAGAACAAAATTCTTATAGCACAAATTGCTATTGGGAAATAGTGAAATTCCCAAATCAAGAGGTCATTTGATAACGAAATTCAAGTTAATTTAAAATAAATAAAAATGTAGACCTAGGTCTCGTACAGAACAGGAGAGAAGAATTGAAGAACAGATTAGGAGTTCGGGATATAATACAAATAATAAAAGAATTGAGGTTGAGGAAGGTAGAACAGAGGACGGGAAGACGACGATAATATTAAAAAGGAAAAGATATGCAAAATTAAAATTAAGTGAAAGTATTCCAAGAGCTTTTTACTGATACTCTACGTTCATATTCTTTAAAGCCATTGCATCAGGTCACTTTATAAGTGATTTGAGTATTTCGTCAGTTCGCTGTCAGCTAAAACTGTGCCGCGTTTAGATGAGAAAGGGTTTGTATTCAGTTTATCTCTAGGTAAAGATAAAAAGGATTTGAACGAACTTACACAAGACTCTTTAAAGTCAGCGATTTCTTAAGTAAAAACCAGGCCTTCACGTATCTTCCTGATAACTCATAAACGTAGCGGCATTGCTTTTGACAAAAATGAGAGCACGTATCGGCCATAACCCCCGCCCTACCGAAACAGCCCCTATTTTCTGAATATCAGTAGCATTCTGGCAAATATTCTCCTCCATCCCCCCCATAAATAACATAAATCACATCCTAGGGATACAGGGGGTGATTTAGGCTCAGCAGTCACCCTCGTGTGGTGCTGGTAGTTTTGTAGTGCCAATGTTTACTCCAGTGCCTCCTGGTGGCGTGTGTCTGAATGACGCTGCAGCTGCATCAAGATTCGCTGAATAATTTCTGTTTTATTTAGAGAAGAACGAATTATGTGACACATATGATTTGTTATTAGGATATTATTAAAAAAAACGTAGTTTTGAAACAAGTGACATTTATTCTGAATTTCACTTCATTTTCTAAATTTCCGTATTATTTTCTCAATTATTGTTTGGTTCGTTTAACGACGTTATTAACAGCTGTTACATAGCGTCTGATGGTGTGATGAAAAGTGAATAATGAACTGAAAAGGATGTAGAAGGAATCGGTTGTGGTTTAATATAGGGTAATCTCTCGGTTTTGAAATTAATGACTAATGCCACGAAAATCCTTAGAATAGGTTAGGTCACCTGTCCGTGGTTTAAACTTTTGACCTCTGGAATTTGAAATGAAATTTTAAAAACTCGACTGAATTTCCAGCCTGTTGTTGATATCTATGACTGTTTCATTCATCTAGAGACATCAGCTGTGAGAATAGAAAGATTTTAAGAATACTTTAAGTCATACAGAATTTGTGTTCACAAATGTCGACTAGTTGAATAAATAGTTAGAATTACATGAGCTTTGAGGTTTATCCCTTCACCTCATCTAGATATCTCTGTAATTATCTCATCTTGAAGATATCACCCTCGTCTTCTTACCTGTGTTTCGACTGCACCTGGTTCGAATTCCGGGCGTGGAAATGATTTCTCTGATTGGGACTGATTATGGAAGCAAGATTCAGAGACATAACGTACGCGATATTGGAATAAAATAAATAATAACTGATATTAAAAATTAAATTTTATTTAAAATATATCAAAAACCACGGCTACTCGTAATAATTGATTAATTAAAAAGTAAAATATCACTACGTAGTGAAAGTGAAAAGTTACAGAAACAATAGGATAAAAAATAATTTTTATAAAATATTTAAATCAGTGACACGGCACATTTAATGATATGAAGAATAAATAAATCTTAATTGACTCTCTGACAATTGTTCCAGCAATAAATGAACACTTAGTGATGTATAAGATGGCTGTCTTCTGGGTTAATGCGCCATGAAGTCTGGTAGAAGGTTACCGACGTCTTATACGTCCTTGCTGCCTTCATCACGGCGTCATCTGTAAAACGTCAGCAACCCAGAAGAAAACCAACTTGAGAATCATCATTATATATATTTATTTTTCCAGTCTATACACAAAACAGTTTTAAAATAATGTTGTTAAAATTATTTATAACATTTACAATATAAATTGCATTATATATGCAATTTATATTGTAAATGTTATAAATAATTTTAACAACATTATTTTAAAACTGTTTTGTGTATAGACTGGAAAAATAAATATATATATATATTGATATAACACAAACATGACGCAATTAAGATATAAATTGAGAATCATCGCTGTCAGAACCTGAAATATCTCCAGTGTTGTAATCAGCGTAGAATTTCAAAGAAATCATTTCCGTCGTTCCACACTTTTTTCCGAAATAGTTTACCGGTAATTTGTGTAATTACAGGCCCATTTCTGTGCCATAGGCCGCTCTTACGTTCAGAGGTCGGACTTGGCCCTAATACTGTGCACGTAATACGGTGGGGGGGGGGGGGGGGGAATTCAAACATGCTCTGGTTCAATCACCATGGGCTAAAGTACCATTCGATCTGCTTGTCATTTCAACCCAAACAGAACGTTTCTAACAAATCCTTGGTTATATCTTGTTACTAGATTCATCTATTGATGTCGTATAAATACTGCAATTGACAATGTAACTTCCGTCGCCAATTTAATACATTTCAAGAAAATTTAGCTGTTACTACAGACAGGTGGAGATCGTTGTGTCAAATCATAAAGGAAACAATTAGAAATCAAGAATTACAGTGAAGTAGAAAATTAGCTTAGTTTTATTTAAAAATTCAAAGAACTATGGTAAATTCATGTATCAATTTTTGAGATTCGAGGTTCTCACTGTAACTTTTATGAATATGGCTGTCTTCTGGGATGTTGAATTGTGTAGTCTGGCAGAATTTTACCGATTTTTTTAAGATTTTCCTGTCAGTACTTATCGCCCTGATGATGGAGGCATGCAAACATATTTGAAACGTCGATAAACGTCACACATACTACGCGGTTTAACGTCCCAGAAAAGTCATTTCAACTTGTACGAATTTCTGCATTTTTCCCACAGAGTGTGTTTATGGATTTTTGTAATATACATAAAATATTTCCCTAAAACTTATCAAGAAATTGATCTCTGTAATGGAGACGCGCGTTTTCTTTGAGGTAGGAACTGAATTTATAAATATTGTTTAGATGAGATTGGGGTTCGGAAGGGATGGATATTTCTACGACTTCAAGCCAATTAAGTATTCCTCCATTTTTAAAAGCTTGCAACTCTAACGATGTAGGTTTTAAAAAATGACACGAGGGTGTTTGATTTAGAAGAACAACAACCCCTAATCTACTCTGTTTGACTAATCATATCTGGGGTTCAATGTCAGTCCATGTTGGCCAACCTGACTGCTGGTTTGTAGTCTATTATTTCAGGTAAACGTCATATTTAAACTATTTAAAAAAATTATCAAAATATTATCTCAAAACTCGGTTTCTATCTAAAAATAAAACACCTTTCATCATAGTTATAAACGTTTTAATGACATTTAGGAACATTCTTGATATTTATTCTAGGAAAAGAGATTCCTACAGCGACGAACATTGCCCACAGTTCGTCCTCTAATGTTCGAGAGGTAAATTAAGGAATTTGTTAAGTGCAATTTATTCGATTTTGTTTATTTCTACATGTTGAATACTTTTCCATAGATAACTGATATTTGATGAGGGGATAACTTTTACGAACAGTACGAACTGTAGGATGAAGAATAGTTATGAACTTATAAACAGGTGGTATAATTAATTACCATTGATCTGCGAAACGATAAGTTATAAGAATTTAACTAAGTGAGCTCTTGTTAACTCACCAAATTTTTGTTTTAATAAATCCATTTATTTCAAATAAAATGTTATAGATAATTTAAATTAAGTTAAAATACGATTAAAGATTATTGTTATGTACTATTTTCGACTAGTATCGACAAATCGATACATCGGAATGGTCAGTGTTAGAGTAATTGAAAAATATAATAGGCCTACTATGAGACCAGTTCTAAAGAAATGTACTCTTACGGGATATGACGTTGTTTAACCTTAAAAGTAGTGAACAAGATTTCGGAAGAACGTGGCTTTTATCAAGAGGACAGATCTTGAATGTAATACAAGAAGATAATATGTCGGTAATAAAGAATAATATAGTTTTATCATTGAAAGTATTGATTTCATTGTGTAATTCTAAAAACACAATTTTTTTATACTCGCAAAAATTTGCTCCAATATAAAAATCAAATGGTAATTATTTTTTGTGTTGGTATTATTCATACAGAATTAAACTGCAGATTTACCCACATTTTGTGAAACATTATGATAGCGCAGACCACAGGGACGACGTCCTTGAGAACTAAATATTATCGCAGTGACAGCCATTTCGCAGTTGTGGTCATAAGAGCCCACAAAAGGTCCCAATTTTGAACCTACTGCTTTAGGTCGTCCCGAAGAGTCCGTGTGACATTTCGTAACAAGCTGATCTTTCATGACGAGGTGATATTCCACCTACCCCCTCGTCCAACCCCCAGGCTGAAGGAGCTCTTGCTGAGATCCGCCATTGGTTCTGAAGTACATTCACAGTTGGCCTCTTTCTAGAACCTTAAAATGCGCTCTTACCATGGTGACAAGAGACCCATTTAAGATGGCTCAACTTGTCTACTTAAGTGCCTTTAATGATCCGGTCTTTGATTTGTACTAAAAATATAACAAAATGTGTTTAGAAAGATAATACATCAATTTATGAGTCATCTTACCGAATATATATTGTAATGAATCCGTCGAAATGGCGTCTTTATATTCTTTGCTGTAAACAATAGACTTATTCCAATCTTGCACTTAACGAAATTAATTAATACTAAAGATAGTTTTTTCAATGGTTCAAGTACATTTTTGAACATACTAAATTATGAGATGTAATCAAGACAGCGCTTTTCTTACCATGATTTTATTAAATTATTATTAATAATATTTGAAACAAATTTTATAAAAGTCTATTCTGTCTTCTGTGTATTAACACCGTGTAGACTCGTAAAAAGTTACTGATATTACCTGCATTTGAAGGCACTGAGCTTTGAATGTGATGACAGTATGTTCCTCCTAAACGTCGGTATATATTTGACACCCAAAACACCAAATTCGACATATATCTTGCGTCGAGATCGTCAAATATCATAAAATTTTCACATACATCCGACTATATTAAAGTCAAGCCTGGATTATTTTACGAACCCTGGACTATACTGTTAAGACTATGTGTATATAGTTGATTTATCAATGAACTCAACACAAACGTCATTTTAAAGTGGTCCAGACTTTTAAAACCCGTATGCACAAATGTCCCTGCCACTAGGTCCCAGCTGTCCACCCACTGTTGTTCGGTACCCCTGCGCAGATCAAAATGGTCCCTACTATAAAGCCTGGAGCAACTATGATAAAAGATGAAGTCCCTTGAAATATGGCAAGAGGGTTCGCCCTATATAACCATTTGCGTGTCGCGTCATATTGATAAATGAACGTTTAAAAAAGGACACAGAATAAACTGGATGACACCGTGAACAAAAACTGACAAAAAAAATGATGTCAGTGTTCTCTATCTTGAGTTAATGGACCAAACATGTGTCTGTGTATTCCGTCGGTAGCCTTAAGGCCGTCTACGGTAATGTTCTGAAATCAACTGGCGAGTCCTTAATGGCTACCGGCTGGTTACTTATCGAAATCCGCATTCTTTCCAAAGGCCTTATTGCAGTTATGTACGAGGTGCGATCAGAAAGTTTCAAGACTGCGCGTATAAAAAACCCGTACACTTATCTCAGGTATTAAATTCATCCATCACCCTCGAAGTAGTTCCCCTGGGAGTGAACACAACGATCCCAGCGCCGCTGCCAAGCCTGGAAGCATCCCTGGAAATCTTTCTTTGTCAGCCTCTCAAGCACCATCTGCGATTCTGCCTGAATCTCTTCTATCGTCTCAAATCTAATTCCCTTTAGCTGAAATTTCATCTTTGGGAAGAGGAAGAAGTCACACGACGAATAAGGATGGTGTGGGATGACGGCCATGGTGTCTGAGGCCAAAAACTGCCGAACTTTGAAGGCGGTGTGCGCTGGTGCGTTGTCATGATGCGTCGCATGTGGAGTTCTTCCTTTAGAATCAGCTGACAGGTCCCATAGCCTATCCCAACAATGTCGCACAAGTCGTCGATGGTACGACGTCGATCTTCGTGAATGGCCTGCCGAATCTTCGTAACATTTTCGGGCGTTGTGCTCGAAGATGGTCGTCCAGAACGCTCGTCATCATCGACAGAGGTTCAGCCATTTTTAAAACGTGAATGCCACACAAAAGTTGGTGCACGACCCATTGCGGACTCCCCAAATGCTTGCTTTAGCATTTCATAGGTTTCCGTAGCCGTTTTGGCGAGTCTTTGGCAAAATTTGATGCACACGCCATTCCGAAAGCGCAGGAGGGTCGGTGTAATGCACTACCAAAACGCCCATAACTAAGAAACAAATGCTAATTCGATGATGCCGGCTGGCACACCGATTCACTATGAATGTAGGCCGCACCCCCTAGCGGCAGAAGCTCGTACTACATCCGGTTCACCCTCTAGCTATTGACACAGTCTTGAAACTTTCCGATCGCACCTCGTACATCCGGTTTCACCCCTTTATTTCGCAGAGGAGTTAATGTGTCATCTTTATGTTCTGACACCCATAAACACACTGCATTTTCTCTTCCTCAATAAATTTCATTCTTATCGTTTCAGGGTTTTTGAATTTATAAGAATTTTCGAGCTATTTAGTGCGTGCAATATCGTGATTTCACTGTTGATTTTGGTTTTGTGTCATGATTATATATAAATATAATTTCTTTGCTACCTTGTAGGATAATATTTGCAAAGTTAATTGTCAGCATCAACAAATATATTTTATAATATATTCTAACATATTCTGTGGTATAATTTAGAGACACTGGGGCTAAAGATTCTCCATTATGAACCTGCTGTTGTAATCATTCATAACACGTAAAATTGTTACCCGAATTTGTACAAAAACAAAACTTTTCAACAAATAAAATTAATCCAGTATAAATATTTTCCGACTTCAAGCGATTTTTTTAAAATCGTGTAATGCAGAACACGCAAGTTAACTACACTTCTTTTCTTTTTATATATATTTTAAATCTTGTCCGTCTAATCACAATAAATTCTTATTAAATATTAAAATATTACATCTTTTCTTTTGTCAAAATCAGATAAAAAAATTCTTGAGAGAACATTTTTCACTGATATAACTGGCGATTGTAAATAGGTTTGGGTATTACAACATTTAAATGGCGGTTAAACATATAAAAATAGCATTAAAGAAGATTACTCTCCAGTAATCTGCTCATGATTGTAGGTTTTGTATGCTTGAAATGGCAAGATACTCTACCAGTCTCAGAACTGAGAGTGAAATCCATGTTTCAGTCGAGTAAACAAAGGCATAACGTTGTTTACAGATGTTCCAAAAGTCTCTTTATAGATTATAAGACGTACCTGAGACACTGAGAAAATTTGAACATGACGTAGGGAGACCTTAAGGAATCAACCATAATTACAAACGTTTAAAGAATCATTAGATATTTGTTAGTCCAGGTATATCAGAGTAATCGATTTTAAATAAATTATTTAACGTTATAATAAGAAAGTAATTCCTCTTCTTCATTATTCTTTATCTAAAAAAAAGATGATTCTGACTAACTAGCTGGCTTAGGGAACCCGAAGGTTCATCACCGTATTAACAAAAGATGATTCATAAGACTCAATTATTTCAATCAGGCTGGTTCCCTACGTAGCAGCGCCATTGACTCAGCAACACACTTGATCAACCAAGGACAATGCACTTAATTCGCCACCACCCTTACCAATTTCCAACCCCAATACGACGACCCTGGGGGCAAAATGTAGGAGCCCACAATATCGTTGGAAGTAGTACAGAGCATTCAAATGAAAAGGCTTGGTGTAACATGGTTTGACGTGCGCTGAACAAGCGGATGACAGATGGGGAAACGTAGAATGTGATGCTTTTATTCATATACCGAATTATATGTAGCATCAGTGAAATAACGTGTTAAGTACAAAGATTCAAGTTATTTTTGTAAAATTAAACGCAATTATTTTTAATTAATTTGAGTCAATTTGAACAGCTTCTAATACTTCTTTTATTTTATTTATTTAGTGTTCTGTCTGACGACAGGTCCATATGAACAGGATCCTTCCATCCTTTTCTCGGACTGGGACCTGTTCATATACGTTCTTGGCAGATGATCCAGAAGTGGTTTGCCATTGCCTTCTTCTGTGTGTGAATGGAGTAATTGTTGCGATGCCACGGAGGAAAACTCCGTGTTGCCTAGACCACGGCCTTGCCCAACACAAGTTATAAATAAAACAGCGTTAATAAATATAAGACTATCTGAAATCTAAAACTTTGTGACGATGGTACGTTTTTAAAATAAAAAGTTTTCTGGATGTTTTCCATCGTCTAACAAAATCATAAAATTTCACGACGTTTCGGAGATGGGACTAGCTCTATCGATTGGGCCAGATTGAGTAGGTACACCTGAAAGCGGAGATAGAGTCCCATCTCCGAAACGTCCTAAAATGTTATGATTTTATTAGACGATGGAAAACTTTTTAGTTTAGCATTTTAAAGTGATTACATGTTAGAATGTGTTTAGGGTTAAAACTTATGTTTAGATTTATTTTCCCTGTGATTCTAATTTGGTTCCAATAGGTTATGTCTCAGTTCTCAGCAGTCCTAATGTTGCTAAGGACACCGGTTGTAACCCAGCCTGAAGTGATTTCGGTATCGAAATTACGACCCAAGGCTCCAAATATTTCTCATAACTGTCAAGAATTTCGTCAGTTTTAAACTGAAACAATTCATCACAGCCTTTTGTTCATTTGTGTTAATTTCTTACAGCGAATGTTACAGCAATTATGATTGGTGAACTTTGAAAAATTTGAAGAGAGAACCTGTCATAGTCCTGATGATGGAGGCAGCAAGGACCTCTGAAACGTTTATAAACTTCTGCCAGTTTACACGGAGCTACAACCCCGAAGACAAACATCTTCGTACTCACAGCCATGAGAACTTTAAATTCTACTTATACAGAATAAACTTGGAAAAATAAAATGATATGTTAATGTGTACTTTCCTAAAGACACAGAGGAAAATCTCGAAAGATTTCAGTAAAAACCTCGTCATCACGTGTTTATTGTTAAGTCGAGTTACGGAGTCGTTGTTATGACGACTAGTTCAGAAGCCAGTAGGTGTTAAGTGCTTCTTGGAACGCGTGCAGTCGCTCGCCAGTAGCTGGCAACTCGTTCCAGTGACTGTCTTCGTAGTCAGTGCAACAAGTCTTTGAAGACTTCTGTCCGCGATTAGAGCCGGATTCCTTCCAGAAGGAAATCACGCGCAAATTAAAAATTATATTAATTATTGGACGTCCTTTATAGGAGGTCAAACACAGTCATCGAGACAATAAAATCATGGTTTATGCCGTTCT
Source organism: Zootermopsis nevadensis (assembly GCF_000696155.1). The sequence goes on from NW_019060431.1 coordinate 130,385, forward strand.
TGTCCTTTGTCATATGTACGCGTTGTTGTTAAATTGGAATTGAAGTGCGCCCGAGGCCATGATGTTTACTCAGTGAGATCGCTTTGCGATGCTTAAAAAACATAAGAAATACGTCCAGCGCTACCACAATGGTCAGATGATTGCTGGCATCAGATGGTGAGAGTAATGTGGCATATGGTGTAAATACAGAATGTGAAAACTAATCTTAGTACCCATAATGCACAGCACAATGTACAGTCCGTGTACGAGTACCAGAATCAAGTACAGGCTGTCCCAAAATATACTTTGAGGACGTGTTCCTGGAAACGGTGACAATTACAGAACACGACTAAACTTAATATTCAGCAATTGGGTCACGTATTTCATTAATTTTGTGCTAATTTTTAAGTTTACATAGTCTGTGTGTCTTTTTATATATTTTTCAGCGCGCCAAGTGTCAAAATACTGTACCATTCAGTATCCTTTTAACTTCTCGCCTTTGTTTCTATCCGCTACTGATTCCTGTCCTTAGCCAGTTCAATCCAACTCATATCCTCGACTTGTCTTCTTTCCAGGACCATTTCACGTATTTTATTTTGTATCTAATTTATCCGTTCGTACTGTATGTCTTGATACTCAGAGAGAAGTACTTTAATGGGTTGAAATATTATCCTTGTGACCGCAATTCTGTTAATACGAAGTCGCGTTCAGTCCGGAGTGGAACAGGACAGTATCAAAATACGTGTTTCAGTGTTTCGCCACACAGATTATAGGTCGTTAATACACAAATTGTTTATTTTACCATGAGACTGTATGTTTTGACGAATTCCTTTTAATTCCAGATGACAATCAGTTTTATTTTTACAAACTACTGTTTCAGTTGATTCAACGTCTTTAATCAGTTTCACAGCCGAAACTTAATACGCCTCTACGAATCCTAAACACGACATATGATGTCACTGTAATTGATAATTCTGGAGTTATTGAACTAGAATCTTGGCTCATACAATTTTGACTCGGGTTTATCGTGATTTTCCTCAGTCCTTCGAGACAAGTGACGTTTAAGATGAGATCATTCCTGATTGAAATGATTATACTTAAAATTAAATTATTTGGTTATTCCGTCAAATCACAATGTATTTAAAATAAGATAATTAAAATAATTAAAATATCATTCTGTGTTCCATATCGAATAATCAATTTACAATTGGAACAGTTACAACATGTTTCGGATTTATTAAACCATCATCAGGTGTAAAATTATATTAAATTTAAAACTCAATTACAATTACATTGTGATTTGACGGAATAACCAAATAATTTAATTTTAATTTAATAAATCACAATATGACGCAACTACACTATTTTATGATTATACTTGATGATCAGCGAGAGATAAAATAGGAAATCAGAGTAATGTTTGGTTTTTCCTCAGATAACAGCACTAATATGGAGAAACTGTACTGAAAAACTGTCATTATGACAGATGGTAACTAACGTACTCCATGGAGAACAGTCTTTTTTTTAAAAAGCTGATAAGCGGATAATTGGTTAAGAGCACAAACTTCTTTTATAGATCTGGAGGTTCATTACCGCGTTAACAACATCCCGTGTCCTGAGGCACGTGATTCAGTCTATAATTTAACCCCTCAAGTCTCTAAATTAATTTTAATAGAAACCTCTCCCCTGCTGGCTTCTTCCTAACAGGATTTTCGATCAAAAGTCTATATGGATTATTCGTGCTACATGTGCAGTCTTTTATATTATTCTTTATTTAATCACTATATTCATAACTGACTAATAGTATAAATTATAAAGCCACTTTCTATCTCTTTTATGCGAATAGTCGACACTTCGTTCTCCGAAATACCTCAAGATGATTCAGCAATAGTTTTAAAACGAGTACCTCTAAAATTCATGTCGTCTTTAGCCAGACGTCTTCAGTTCCAATAGAGACGCGTCTCATAGTTTGAGAACCTAAGTTTAACCTACCCGGGACTACTCTACTAAAATACAACAGAGTTTCGTGTTTCATGCATTTAGGTTCCTTATGCAAGGGGGAGGGGATTTTGTATGCATCAAATACCTAACGGTCCATCACTACTCAAATTTTGTAACAGTGTACGAAGCTGAAAACGAAATATTATATGCATTCTAAATAAATAATAACTTCAGCGTTACAAACTTTCTCGACTGTAGCATATAATGGGCTAAATTGTTCCGTGTTCCCTGCGGTTTAAATTTGTTTTCGAAGACGGACCCATCTTCTCTCTTTTGTTCCCTTAAGTTTAACGTCCATTCATGGAACAATATCTTACGCTTTATTTAATTCTCTAAGACCACATAATCTTTGGTAAAGTGGCCTATTATTTACGGTACGCGTAATATTAATACACGTTTTCATGTTTTTTTTTCAGTAATATAAAAGTACTTACATACATGAACTAAAAAATCTATATTAACTTAACAAAACAGTGGTATATAGAATTCTGGTTCTCACAATCATTCTCTTTTGACAAGAATTTTATTAACAAACTTAATTTTACACCTGAAGATGGTTCGATGAAACCGAAACATGTTGTAAAAATGTTCCAAATGTAAATCGATTATTCGATGTGGAACATAAAATGATATTTTAATTATCTTATTTGTAAATTTTAAATATAATTGTGATTAGAATGACCAAAACCGAATAATTAATTTAATATTTGATTTACAATATGACGCAATTATACTATCTTAAGAATTTTATTTATAGCATTTACATTCCAGAATGTAACAAGTCGATAGGAATATCGACACGTATGATGCGAGATGATCGATTTTCACTTTTAATGTTCGATACCTACCTGATAAAGGTGGATTCATGTAAAGATCAGATGATAATTGATTTTCAGAAAAATCAAGAGCAAATTTGTGGGAAATGTTTGCATAATGTTCAATAAAGATGTCATTTTAAAATCTAATACGAAGAAATATAATAAATAATTTTAAATTAGTGAGTTCTAAGGTTCTTACGCGGCGATTATAAATATGTCTGTGTTCTGGATTGTAACGCCGTAGCCTGGCAGTCTGGAGGAAATTTACCGACGTTTCGGAAGCGTTCCCTGCGTCTTTCATCAGGACGAGTAAACTCAGATTTATATAAATAAACAGACTTATGTTTCAATAAGGTAAATTACATTCACGAAGAAGTTAAGAGCTGATACATTTCGAGGAATGTATCAGTCATTCTGTTCAGAATGTTATCTATGTCGTATTTGACAACTTGAAGGTTAGGGCGTAGGAAAATTGAATGCAATTTTTTGTTTTCTGTGGGTGTGAAACTCGGTCTGTTCCCATAACGAAGGAACCAAATTGAGGATGTCTTAAATCGAAAGAAATGGGGACATTTGGACCTCAGTGAGAGGAAGTTACTGGCGGAGAAACTTTTCAGGGGAGAAGATTCAAAATTCAATTAAGAATGATAAGATTGGCTAGACATATAGCACACTTACAGAGACAATTTTAGCCGGATAACCTGAAACAAAGAGGTCATCTGTAGGACGCGTCGAAGGTTGGAGGATAATATTAAAATGGATTTTTAACCAAATAATTTCAGGGTGTAGAATGGATCAAGTTGGCAAACGATAGGATTCAATGGTTGGCTATTTTAAACGGTGTAATGGAGTTAATGTCTCCGAGGAGGTTAGAAACCTCGGGGTACCAGAACTCCAGATTAGAAATTATACGAAATTAAAATTTTTAACAAAACACAAAATACGAAAATTGATTTTTTCACTATGACAAAAATTTCGATTGTATTTTAATGAGTTGTAACGCTACGTAATCTTGTAGGTGATTACCAACATTTCAGTTCAAGATGTCGCCTCCATCTTAAGGTCCGCTCTGCAGATGTAGGCGGTAGATTCCTTCGAAACTTTTTCATCTACTTACCTACAAATCTACAGAAGACTGCAATTCAAAGTAGAAACGACTTTTTTTGTAATCGATGACGAAATTGATGATAATCAATGAGACGTGTTAGCTCGACATGGATTCGAAGCGCCGGTTCACAAATGTGGTAGAAACAAATCCCATAATATAGAATTCAATGGAAAACGTTAAAGAAGAGCTTAAATCTGATAGACAAGGACGATATCAGGTTGAATGCAAGGAAAGAGGATTACCCAAATAGAACGAGCATTTGTGGCTTTTGCGATTTGAACGCCGAATGAGGACACAACCCCCCCTAGTAAGGGTTTAATATTTCTCCTGGTGTTCCAACTTAACCCCCTCCCCAAGGTCTCGATGGGGTGTCTGTTCGGTGTTACCCCTACTCCTCACCCCACAGCTGCTGAACAAGCCGCCCTGTGCTGGACCTATTGAAGGGACGGTTATGCTCTGCTAAGCAACCAGCTGGGGGGTTATTTTAGCATTCTAGGGTGACGTTTTGGTGGAAGGTGCACTGCTGAGATTCTGTTGTAGCGGGAAGTGAAATATTGGTATCATGTGCAAAATAAGGAAATGGTACAGTTGGCTCTGGGAACGGTGGACTGGAACCAGGTCTCGTGTAGAAGAGAAATGATCCATACGCCGATTTATTCAAAATCTTTCGTACCGAGAGCAATAGTTCATCCCTTTTAAAGTCACTTTTATCTTTATAAATATTGACACTAAATATATTAGAAATTAAAATAAAAGTTTTATTACAATTTGGTTATAGGTATTTCAGCGAGGCAATTAGAATAAATAAAAGCTCTTCGAATTACAGCAACTTTACACTTAAGTTTGTCCAAAAATGTTTAATGATTGACACCTGCCACGTAGAAGACTTTGGAACATTCATAATTGGATTTGGGATTCTCACGAATATCAAGATGGTTGCCTTCTGATTTGTAGCGCCGTGTAGTCTGGTAGAAGTTTACAGACGTTTCAGAGGTCCTTGCTGCCTCCCCAACCTCGACACGTTTCGTATCTTGTTACTCAGAGGACTCTTGTTAGTATAAAAAGAATTGTAAGACTTGAGGTTCTCACAGCATATCCATCGCCCTGATGACGGAGGCAGTATGACCTCTGAAACGTCGGTAAACATCTACCATACTACACAGCGCAACAACCCAGAAGACGGAAATCTTCATACTCTGATGATGGAGGCAGTATGACCTCTGAAACGTCGGTAAACATCTACCATACTACACAGCGCAACAACCCAGAAGACGGAAATCTTCATACTCTGATGATGGAGGCAGTATGACCTCTGAAACGTCGGTAAACATCTACCATACTACACAGCGCAACAACCCAGAAGACGGAAATCTTCATACTCTGATGATGGAGGCAGTATGACCTCTGAAACGTCGGTAAACATCTACCATACTACACAGCGCAACAACCCAGAAGACGGAAATCTTCATACTCTGATGATGGAGGCAGTATGACCTCTGAAACGTCGGTAAACATCTACCATACTACACAGCGCAACAACCCAGAAGACGGAAATCTTCATACTCTGATGATGGAGGCAGTATGACCTCTGAAACGTCGGTAAACATCTACCATACTACACAGCGCAACAACCCAGAAGACGGAAATCTTCATACTCTGATGATGGAGGCAGTATGACCTCTGAAACGTCGGTAAACATCTACCATACTACACAGCGCAACAACCCAGAAGACGGAAATCTTCATACTCTGATGATGGAGGCAGTATGACCTCTGAAACGTCGGTAAACATCTACCATACTACACAGCGCAACAACCCAGAATACAGAAATCTTCATAAAAAGAATTATTTTTAAGTGTGTCAGTAATGTTAGAGTTCTTTCGGTCTCGTGTAGACTGTCTCGATAGTTAACCCCGAAGATGCAGACATTATGTTTGTCCAAAGTCTTTGGGATCTAGTGTACTCGAAGCCAAAAACTCATAAAATCATTGTAAGTAATATCATTAATTGTATTAATAGCAACGCCCAAATTTTACGAGGCTTACAAAACGTCATCAAGGAAGCTGTTAACAGATTACGCGGATCGAATCAATTCTCGACCGGAGAAACCGCTTTAACAATCTCCATTATTTTGATTAGCATTGAAACAAGGCGACGCAGAACACCCGTCATAAGGGGTAGGGGGTGGCATCTGAACGTGTATAAATGTGACAAAAGGGATGAAGTATTGTTACGAACAGTGGGCGACACAACTTAGAACCCCTCATGTCAGGTTTTCCCCCAACCCTTGAACCCGCTCGTAGCATAGCTGACCGACACAATGCTTTGACCTTATCGTATAGTAAGGAGCCCGAGTGACGTTTGCCTTCAGTCGGACCTCACACATCAGTGGGTTGAACCAACTGCTATAATTCACTGTCATTCGACAATTTGCAGTGTTTTTGTCACCTTGTAATTTCGTTGGTATAGTCCGCTCTGGAAAGTTTAATTTGAAGATTTGTAAGGTAATATATTTGCGTCATATTGTGAAGTAGGTTAATATTTTAATATTTTCCGTCAAATCACAATTTTTAATAAGATAATAAAATATACGCAAATATACTACCTTACAAATCTTCCAATTTGTAAATCGATCATTCGATGCGGAACGTGAAATGATATTTTAAATATTTTATATTTTATTATCTTATTAAAAATTGTGATTTGACGAAAAATATTAAAATATTAAAAAATATTGAAGATTTGTAATTATTTAAAATTCTGATGTTTGGTTTTATTCAAACAAAGCAGCCAGTTATCGCCGTGAGAAACTCAAATTACACTCACTGTGTTTTAATACTTATTTGAAGAATTTTAAACACAGCGAGTGTAATACGTACTTACGGAAAACATATTACTGAACGTAATTCACTTCTCATCTATAAAATTGGATCTCTTATGCAATGTCATTTTAATTTAATCCCGACTTTGAAGGTTATTTCTGAACCTTAAAATTCATCTCGAGCTATGCTTAAAAAGATCCAAATTGAGGCAGGATTAGGCTACAAATTTACTTATATTACATTATTTTAAGGCGGTTGAAGTTTGAAAATGTTTTAAGGATAGTCAAACGCATTTGAGAAGCAGAATGGAATAATTGATAACTCTGGTGATAAAAAGGAATAAGTGACATTATGTATTTTTCTCAGGTGGGACAAAACCTGTTTTAAATATGCAATATTTTATGTAGACATAAAGATAACTTCTCAATTTTCTGATTTAACAAGCTTAAGGATTATTTTGTTTCTTACGTTAAAATAATGAGCTATTCGTTTTGCTATTTTAATAATCTAAAAACCAGGAACATGATTTGACCATTTCGGAGTTATCCACTTTATTTGCACCAGAATATTAATTTGTATCAAAAAGAAAGTTTGTGTATATCAGTATATAATAAATTTATGTTTTAATGTTAACATTTACAGCGATACAAAAATATACTGTTCATATGATAAGAATACACATATTCCACGATATAAAAATAAAAATATTTTACTTTCATTAATTTATATTCAAATGCGTCCAGAAATGGAAAGATGATCTTACAAATTATGAGATTATAATAAATATTTTTGAACGAAATTTTTAATGTTTCTGTGCTCAAAAACTTTATATATAATCCAGTTAGTAATATTCTTATCAGAGATAAATGATTCACACGATTTTGAATTAAAAACATTACGATATATTTATATTTAAATGTTGCATTTTTTTTGCCTTCGTCAGCCTACATGTAGAAACTATCAACTTGTCAATTTAAATATATTCTCAAAAATTCCAGCAAATTTAATAAAAGCATTTCGATTAATTTACTTTAAGAGAAATTACTATCAAATTTGAATTATTTCTGATAAATGAATTAAAAATACAAATATATAAAACAATATGCATTGAAATACAACAGAACTAGAAAAATAAATTAACAAACAAATAATACAATATTGCCACAGACTAGTAACAGAACAGCGTTTGAGCAAATAAATTCAAAATTTGTATACAAATAATAAATATGAGTTCAAAATCTATCAGTACTGGAACTTATTCATATGTATCGCTCAAAATATCGTTTAATTTAAAGACTTAAGGTTTTGTTGGATCTGGCAAGACAACTTAAAGTGTAAAGTCTTGTACTTTGAACTCTCAGAATTCATCCCCCAAATATATAACAAATAATAAAATTCCCAGTAAAACTTACTATCTGAATTATAGCACATGTACGAAATTTATGGTAGATTAACATGTTTGCGAAGAAATCCTACAAATGGCATTTTATTTGCCTGGGAATAGAAACTTTAAGAAAGTGTGACGGACGAATTACATTTTACTTTTTATATTTTTAAACTCTATACGCAAGACAGTTCCTGATACTCTAATTGATTTCAATGTGTCCTAAAGTTATCTGTTCACGACTGAGACAGAATATTTCAATAACGTCTGAGATTACCAGTTAGACTTTTATTTTTTTAGCAGTACTTACATAATAACAACATTTTAACTTAACAGACCATATTAATATTTTAATATTTTCCGTCAAATCACAATTTTAATAAGATAATAAAATATAAAATATTTAAAATATCATTTCACGTTCCGCATCGAATGATCGATTTACAAATTGGAACGTCTCTTACGACATGTTTCGGTTATATTTAACCGTCCTCAGGTATAAATTTATACCAATTTGTAAATCGATCATTCGATGCGGAACGTGAAATGATATTTTAAATATTTTATATTTTATTATCTTATTAAAATTGTGATTTGACGGAAAATATTAAAATATTAACCTAATTCATAATATGACGCAAATATACTACCTTATTAACAGACCATATATTTTGGAAAGATTAAGAAATTATCTAAGATTTAATGTTTTTAAGGTACAGAAACTGTCAGTTGTGGTATTCTGGATTATAAGTCTTGAACTTATTACCAGCGTGTCAGAGTATTGTTGGTAACTGTATGCCTTCGTAAGAAATTATTCGAGAGTAACTATGTCCATTCCATATGTCACAACCGGACACTGAATTAGATTCTTCTTCCTGAAAAGTCTGTGAAATCGCCATTGGCAACTGCAAGATTATTTTTATATTGAAAGAATAGTAAACCCTAACGAAGTTGAAGAGGGAAAGGTGTGACTGACAGATCTTAAACTCATAATTTTTTAAAAAAAACACATCAGCAGCGTTGATTTTCAAAACCAAAATTAAATAATACATATAATACACATTTTAATGGACAGACAGAAAAAAATGTATTTGTTCAGTAAGCTAATTGTTTATAATTTGGAGAAATGTAATTTACTATCTAAATCTTCTATGCAGTTCATAAAATCAAGAATTAACTTCAGTTTTATTTTTTTTTATAAATTTTCTGTCCGATATAATTACGATGTAATTATGACAGATTATATCACAATTATTTAAAATTATTCAAAATTGTCCAGAGACGAAGTATACTATATAAAATGTAATACATGTTACAGTCTCGTCAGATGGTGTTCATAGGCACTCATATATGGCTGTCATTGCAGAATGGTTTTCGTGGTAAGGCGCGTGGTGTAGATTGCATTGGTCTTCGCGCTGAGGAATGAAATCCACACTTTGGTCACTCCCACTGAAAACAGAGTAACAGTTCGAATCTTGGTCGATGTTCCAATCTGAGCAGCGAGAGTTGCTACTGTCTTGATGTTGTCCTGCACTGGTGACTCGTCTCTGGTGGGCCACGGCACAGCTGCCAGTTGTCGACGTGATCATGTTCCCATGGTCTCCTCCAATGCTAACAGTGACACTCCCGACGTTAAGCGTCACTCCATTTCCTGATGACGACGCAGATGTAGAGTTTGGAGAACTTGAATCTTGCTGGATCATGTGAACTGTTTGGCTGAGAGCCCAGATGTAGTTGTGGGCAAACCTCAGAGTTTCGATCTTGGTGAGTTTTGTGTCTTCTGGGAATGTTGGTAGGACACACCGCAGTCGATCCAAGGCCTCGTTCAACATGTGCATCCTGTTTCGCTCTCTATCATTGGCTTTCATTCGACGATGTTTCTTAAGACGTAACACCTGTAATAAGTCGACTTATTTTAGCTTTAATCTGAATAACGAAATTTAAATTTAATTTAATGGGAGTGGTACATGAATTCGGATGGGACGATAATTTCTTTAAATCAACAGATGATTTTGGGTAAGATTTGAGGTTTTCACAGCGGTGAGTATGAAGATTTCTGTCTTCTGGGTTGTTGCGCTGTGTAGTCTGGTCGATGTTTACCAACGTTTCAGAGGTCATACTGCCTCCGTCATCAGGGCGATATCAGAGTATGAAGATTTCTGTCTTCTGGGTTGTTGCGCTGTGTAGTCTGGTCGATGTTTACCAAAGTTTCAAAGGTCATACTGCCTCCATCATCAGGGCGATGAATTCATGGAATGGACCTCTGAAACGTCGGTAAAATTCTGTCAGACTACACGGCGCAACTGATTTCATGCTGTGAGTTTGATAATTTTATGCTCAAAGTTATTTCTACTGTTCATAAAATGTGTCTTTATTAGTTCTAGTCGAAGTAATTATTAAATCAAGATACATTAGAGGTTTACAGCGTTGTTGGTCTTGACTTCACACGATGTGGCCGCCATGTTGGTCATTGGGTATCTCCCTGAAGATAAGGAGAGATGCCTTAAGAAATTAAGGGAGAGATTCCGCACTTCAAAAAATTCCACATCTGATTTAAAAAATTATACATTTACATTAAAGAGTACTCAAAAATGTCTGTTCTATTGCATTATCTTGCAATTAGATTGAATCATTGTTTCTAAAAATGACGATGAAAATCAAGTTTGCCTTCTTACAGAATTGACTATAACTTACTCGCTTCATAAGATGCCTCCTGAGTACATGAGAAGAAGAAATGTTAATAGAGGTCAGTGGAGCGCGGAAAACCTCAGAGAGGAACTTGGGAGGTTACAAGCAAATGAAATATCGCTATTAAGGCATCCCAGCGAGATCCTTAAAAATAAGACTGGAATGAGGAAATGTAAATGTATTTTCCTTCTGAAGTAATCAGGTACAACACTTCATTATTTAGGCACATTAATGCAAATGACAACGTAAAATTTTTAATATTTACCGAAAAATTAGGCAAAGGAGTAGAGAGGGAATAGTTTCTATGGGCTCAGGGGTTTAACCCTTTGCGGTCTCTGTCGGACTGAGTCCGCCACTTATTTTATGAATTTTTACGTGATCTGGAGTCAAACTGAGGCTGGCAAACTGTATCATCATATCGTTCAAGCCTTCTTCTTTGCATAAGTTCTATCCTAGTTTTCCTGATAAGACTTTGTGAACCTTGTAATAGTAAAAGAAGCCAGGATTCAACACCAAGTGTTTTGGCATATATCATATCGTGAAGGAATACCATCGGATGTGTAGTTGACATATTTAATTATATAATAGAAGTATTTTATATCTGATAAAGTTAGAAACAAATATCCCATCTTCCTAGTAGGAAAATTCTATTTTTCAAAATTATTTTGATGCATTCAGCAATCCACCACTGACATATGCATATTCATTTGTCTCCTTATCAAGCATTCTTTATGTGTAGTGACTTCATCGTTTACACTTCACATTCTGTTTCACTTTAATGGTGTTGAAATTGGTCTTAATCTTTCGAACACAAACAGCTCGACAGGAATCATAGCTCTGATACTAAGAAATCCAATGCTTATACATCGTTTATCTGCATGCATTAAAGAGATGTTTAGACGTCGTCAAAGTCTTATCTACCGCCTTGGACTGGCTTTATTCTCTAACGAAAGGCACCACTTATTATAGCGACAGTGGTACAGTCCGTGAATATCTCAGTCTGGTCTGGCTGTCTTCAATAACACGCGAAAAGAACATTTAGCTTTGGAAACAGTCCCAAGAATATTCACTGTTTCATATACAAAGTATTTCAGAAGCCAATGTGTACTAGTAAGAATTCAAATTTATTTTTCGTCGTGAACGTAAGGTTATAACTCGTCACAGCTGGTTGATTGAAGGTAGAGGTCATGGTCACTCAGTCACGTGACACACGCAAAATCACGTGACACAAACAAGTGACGTGAGATTCTAGGGCGCGTTTGAACAACGACTTTTGAATCACCCTGTATCACTCTTTATAAAATCAAGTCATTAGCGAGAATTTGACAAGATTTGTGCTTGCTTAATCTTTGGGTATCGAATTTTATTTAAATTTTTGCTATTCGATATCGTATCTTTTATGTTGACAACAAGAAATCAATCTTGACCAAATTTGGATTTAATAATTTATTTTTATTAATTACTTTTTATGTGGTAAATATTCTTTCAAACATTCGAGGTCTACCCAGCATGCATCGGCAGGTCGCCGGATCTTCTGAGTTACTATCAGCGTCTTTAAATGCAGATTCTGAACAGCGAGAGCACCCTACCTGAGTTGGGCTCCTTGCTCTGGAGGACCTCGCCCTGCTGTATCGCTTTTTTCTGTTTCCAGAACCATTGCCGATGTGACCATCATGTTTCCGGTTTCCGTGTCTTTGTTTCGCCATATTTGATACTTCGCCTTCAGTTTTCGTATCTTTCGCTCTCTCGACTTCCCTTCTGTCTCCGAAACTTTCTTCGCAGTCGTCGTCCTCCTCGTCTGTATCTTCGTCGACGTTTTCCTGGTCCTCTCGTTCCATCTTCAATCCAAGTAGTGACATCTCCATGTCGTATCCAGAATCAGGGCTGCTGGCTTCGTGGTAAATGGAATCGACACCGATCATGAATTTGTTGGCCGGCATGACTGAAACAGGAACACGATGAAACGCTTTGCACAAGGAATGAAGAGACTTACGTCTGTTTTGCCTTCCTTCTTTCTTGTTATCAATTCCACCATTGCCTGGTCATATTAACAAAAACACTGAAATTCAGATCATTTATTTCTCGTAACTCATTTTAAATACTGTTGCTTAGATATGTAAATATTTTTATTAATTAAAGTAATTAATATTCCATCTGTAATAAGATGGTAAAGTTGCTTCATATTGTGATATAATAAATATATTATTTAAATCTTGTCCGTCTAATCACAATAAAGTCTTATTAAATATTAAAATATTACAATAATTAACGGACAAGATTTAAATAATATATTCCATCTGTATTCCATACATTACAGTGGAATACAGCATTGTGTTAGGTTTTACTGGTTGCATGTCAACTTTATCGTATAATAATTATCTAATTATTTGTATTTATAATTGTTTCCTGTTTAGTTATTTGAGATATATTACGTTTTTAGTCTTAATTATAAAGCTATGAGATTTTATTTTTATAACTAAAAGAGAAATTTAGCTTTGAAAGTATTATTTCGTTTTACAATCGTGGATCTGTTACCATTTTTATGATCTCTTTGTGAATAGAAATCAGAAATATCACTGTATTGTCAGTTACGTGCCTCAGTATATACACGAAAAAATCTGCAAAACTCTGTTTAGAAATAAAGTTACCAATTCCAAGGAATTTTAATAAAGTGTATGAACTGTATAGAAATACACTTTTAAATATATGAAGCCAAGCCAAATAATTAATGAGGCGGTATTTTAATCCTTTTGCCAGTTTCCAAGATATATTTTTTATAATTTGAAAATGAAATCCAATCTATAACCTCGTTTGGTTTCACACTTAAACACTTATTAAATCGAATTGACACAGACTTAGGAAATATAAGTGTAAATATATTTAATACAAGCTTCTGGGTGTCACGATTAAAAATAATTTATTAATATACCTACGATATAAACGTCCTGTAATGACATAATTTCACAGTTTGGTAAGTTCTTAAAAAATTGAACGCTAATTATAAATTTAAAAGACCGACGTTTCAGCATTTATAAATGATTATGGTACTCTGCTTATTAAGTATATATTAAATCTTGTCCGTCTAATCACAATAAATTCTTATTAAATATTAAAATATTACAATAATTAACATTTTAAAATATTTAAAATATTAAATTATGTTCTTTATCGAAATATTCTATTTACATTAGACCATCATTTTTCATCATTTAATATTTTAAATATTTTAAATGTTAATTATTATAATATTTTAATATTTAATAAGAATTTATTGTGATTAGACGGACAAGATTTAATATATACTTATTATATCACAATATGACGCAACTTTACTATCTTCTGCTTATTAAATATTACACATGCAACAAATTTTGAGTTTTTGGGATTATTTCCCTGTTTTTAACATACAAAATTTATTTCGTATACAGAATATAAACGTATGTTTGACGTTCTACAGGAATAATATACGTTAACTGAAGTTTATTAAGGCATTCATGCGATTAATCAAAACACAAAGAACATTATTAGTAGGGTAATTAAATATTTTAGCTAATAACTTACCAGGTTAGTAATTGCAGAAGACGTATTTTTTTGGAAGATGCACTTTTCCCACAACAAAACGTCTCGAGACTCGTGTTGTTTGTTATTTGGGCACATAAAATGTTGAAATTAAAAAAATATTTCGTATAAAACTCTTCACAACTTCACAACTAAAGTAGTCATTAGAATGAATTTCGAAATGCTCTACTGGAAAATGTATTACGAAAGACGTATGTTAAATCGATTTATATCGACCAAATAGTTAAATCGTTGTCTGCACACACCGGTTATATATCGACTTTACACCAACGCACGTCACATGATTAGTGGCACGTGAACGGAAATCCTTGCCTGCTTATATCCGACGTATACATAAACAAGGTTATCTCGTTCATTCAATTCATCACCATGACAACTAGCTTGATCCCGCCCACATTGTGACATCACAATGCTTCTGACTGGTTGTGGCATCGCGCACGCGCTGTGGGAGCATTACGATGTATGTGCCTTAAAAACTCGCGTCCCCATCGCACGAAAATGGTGTCAGGTGTCTGTTAGTATAAGAGCTGTTTAGGGGATTGGAAAATGGGTGGGGAGAGAGATCCAAAGAGCTGGAACACCCATCATTCTCTTTACAATGGGCCGTACGAGTACTAAATATACGTTGGTAAAATCTGGTTCAAATAATTCTGGACCTAAAACGAATTATAGCCACGGTGGTCTAGCGGTTAGAACGCTGGCCTTGTAATCCTGGGGTCTCGGGTTCGATTCCCGGCGGTGCCCGAATTTATAACTTGTGTTGGGCAAGGCCGTGGTCTAGGCAACACGGAGTTTTCCTCCGGGGGCTTCCCCGGTTTCTCCGTGGCATCCCAACAATTACTCCATGCACACACAGAAGAAGGCAATGGCAAACCACCTCTGGATCATCTGCCAAGAACGTATATGAACAGATCCCAGTCCGAGAAAAGGATGGAAGGATCATGTTCATATGGACCTGTCGTCAGACAGAACACTAAAAAAAATAAA
>NW_019060431.1:146689-157003 GCF_000696155.1 Zootermopsis nevadensis
TAAATTTCTTTGTGTCAAACCTATACAGGGTGTCTAAGCAAGTAACTGACAAGCTAATTAACTAATCCGTGCAGCAGAGATCTTTTTCAGAAGCTAATAGTTATTCATATGGTCGAGATAATTAACCATATTTTGTGGAATCCGAAAGCCCGTCGTAACCATGGTAAAAGGAGATTGCTACTGTATTCTGCCAAGTGCTCCATGAATCGAATTCAGACTTCTGTACCCTGTCTCTTTTAAGATGCCTAGATAATTCAAGTGGTCCTTTCCTTAAAACTTTCACTGTAGAAATCTCACTTACTTGCATGCTACATTCATGTCCATCTCGATCTTTCATCGGTTCATAATTCTGTCAATTTACCAACCCATTAAAGCCCAGTGGTAATTAGACGTACCACCTACTTTAACAATCGATAACAGTACATTTTGTAGGTTTTATATGATTTTTAGTGTAAACAGCGTTAACAAATTGGTCTTTATACCGATGAAAAGTTGTTTTCTTCGCGGTACGGCCTGAATTCTGAATTTTAAAATATTTGTTTATGTGCCCCACACTTCAAAGACATTAATTCCAAATATTCCTTCTTCCAAACTAATTGAAAATGCCTTTGTACACAGAACTAATAATTCGAGTAAAATATTTTGTTAGATTTTGCCTTGTGATTTTCGGAATAAAAATATTGCCTCATATTTAGCCCTGAAGATGGAGGCTGTAAGTTCCTCCATATTGTTGGTGTTCAGCAAAACTGTACGACACTCGATAGTGAGTCAGGTAATTAAGCATTGTCGTATAAACCTCATATTCTGTGTTAATTTAACAGAACTGAAGTAAGGAATAGCAAACCGTGAATTGGAGTCATGTATTAACGTGCATATTTTCTTATACGACGACCAAACAAGGATGAGCGTCGAAGCTTCGTCACTGATTGACCGTGCCCTGTTTGAGCGATCGAGAAATCCGACGGTGAAATTCTGAAGACCGGTCTATACCGAGTTGCTGAAGATCGCAATGAACTGTTGGAGTGTCGATGTGGGAGGGGCATTTGCTCTAGATGGGCGCTCAGCATGAATGCAAAGGACAGATGGCCGGCGAACCAAAACTTGACTTCGCTCATATAACCAACTCTCTCGCATTCATATCGTGTATTGATTTATGATTGGTAAGGGAACAAGAAACACTAAGACATTTTCAGAGGGGATGAAAGATAATTAAAAACCAGGATAAAATACAGTACGATCTCGTCAGCCATGTGATTGCGATACGTCATTATCGTCTGAAGTTTACGAGGAAAATAACTTAATTAACAATTAACTATTTGAAATATCAAAATGAAGGAAAAGTGAATATATAAAATATACAGGGTGATTCTTTGTTCCCAAAATCAAACTGAAATGCTAAAAGAATGTGAGGTCAGAACCGCTTTGTTAACGAGATATAACAACGTTGCACAGTGACGATATATCGAACAGATACGTAGGGATATGTCACTCTGTCAATAATCTCTGGAAATAATTGGCCAATTGCTCATAGGATCTCCCGTTTGCTTCTTAATGGGAAGAATTATCTAAACTATTGAAGAATGTGCGATTAGCAAAGCCATAAAATATTTCCATTTTACTAGCGATGTAAAGAAGTTTTTGAACTCTCGTTATCCAGATTGGTCGAGACGTAACGGACTGATTTTGTGGCCTCCCGATCGCCGGATCTCACACCTCGCGACTTCTACATGTTGTTCCGTTTGGAGGGCGTAGTTTATTGGCTAAGAACCAAATCGCGAGGCGAGCTTTGGAATTTGATTCAAGTGATAATAATAATACAAATGCCTGGAATTTATAAGCGTTTCAGGAATTATCGTCTTCCCAAGACTCAGGTATGTATTTAAACTATCGGAGACAATTTTCAAAAATCTTATTAAATATTTTGTAAATATTCCGTTATGTAGATGCATAATTTATATAATAATTTAAATTTGTTATTTGGTGGTAGATATAAAAGAGATATCAATTTCGGACTTCAGTCTGATATGTTGATGTTTACAGTATTTGAATAATAAATGTCTCATTAATGAACAGAACACTTTTTTATAAATTGATTTTATCGCTACCAAAATCAAAACATGAAGTGACATTAGTGTTTTTTAGTGTATAAATATTGTGTTACAATCAAATAACTCGTTGACAATCGATGCGATATGCAACACTATAAATTATTCTAACTTTCAGATTTCTTCAGTCTACTTTTTTGGGTAGAAATCCGGATTTTTAGGAGAGATCATTACTGATTCGTACACTAACTACCACGATTGAAAAGTTGAAATCGTTTTTGTATCAACAGTCCATAAAAGGAATGATCAAACCGCCTTTAATATATTAAATACGCTAAGCTAATCCATCATTTGGTGTACAAATGTAAAAAATATATATTGACCATGTGGCCACTCACGAAATTTTGTTTATAGAAACTTTTCAATAATACAAGTGTTTGTGTTTGGTCCAAGTGGTTAGATTTTTGCTGGTACCATGTCCACGACGTGACAGATGGTCTTTCAGGGTAGCTCACGTCGCGTGTAACAAGTGCGACTGCACTTAGCCTTCTCCCTCCGTCACCCCTCAAACAACAATACTTTCTGGTACAGCCAAACTTTTTTTCTAATGGTACAGCCAGCTTAAGAAGGAAAGTTATGTCCTGATACATAAAATTAACGAAGCTTTAAACTGCTTAGATTAAGCAGGATGGATCTTAATATTAGACTAATAATATGACCATCGTGTTCTATTCTCAAAATAGAAACATCAGTTCCTAAAAACAAAAATTCGTAACACATTTGTTGGTGAAACATGGTAACAATGTTTACCAGGAATTCATTGCGTCACAGGGTTATGTATTAAAACTAACGTAGAATATTTTCTCAACTCTCGTAAACATTAAGACTCTCTTGTGTTAAAATATTATAAACAAATACGCTCGTAACTTGTCATATCTCTAATTTTAATTCCCAATATCTTCTGATCTTTGCTAGAAATATCTTAATGTTTATAAAATCTTCCCAGATGTATATAAAATTTTCTGATTGTATTTTGAGCACTATGATGCCTCCAATTTCTGGTACGAAATGTCGTAGCTACCATGTGTTATAGAAATATTTTTGGATTGATTTTATTAGTATAATACAATTGTTTATTTATGTATTTAATTTAGAATCATATTTTATAGCACCGAATTGTTTGATCTTCAGGAACTTGAAAAATATGTGGAGAGAAGTTTCCATCGTCCAATTTTCTGACTGTCCCGGAATTTTTTTTTCAAGGAACTGGGAAGAATCACAATCATAAACAGCCAAAATGTGTCCTAGATAATATTTGATTTCGTATACGACGCAGAAATGCAAACCACGTGACTCTAACGTTTATATATTGAGTTTGAATTAGCAAATTAAAATTTTGCTGTCGTATTTCAGCACACTAATAAGAGACCGTAAGTTGGTACGAGTGTAATTTATAAAGATCTTCTTTATTTGTATTACTCCGAATTCTTGATATTTAATTATGTGTTATCGTTCTCGAAAAGTGTCCAAAGTTATTTTAATCTGAATATATACAAGAAAACTTAACCAATATCTCTAGTAAAGTAAAAATCCGAGTTGTTTCTGGTGCTTAATTAACCCTTCAAAGCGGAGTGGTAACTATATGTACCAATTATTTTTAAAAGTCGCTACAATACATTTTTTAAAAAAATTGTGTTTCGTATGATTTTCAGTTTAAAAAAAGATTGTTTCATTAAATACTTTAATCACGTGATCTTCGTAGTGAAGAAGTGTTGTGTTTTCTTCGCGGTAGGTACTGAATGTTCAAATATTATGTAGACGAGCTTAGGATTCATAGGCTTAAGCACTGCGAAGAGACAGAGTATGGAATAACAGAGGTGTAATTCCTTGCATTACTAATCTCGTCTCCAGATGTAGGTCAGTGGTATAAAGTTCATGACCTGGCAGTTTAACAGCCTGACGAACGAGGCCTGGGTAACACTGAGTGTGTCCCAGAACTAGTCTGGACGTTGAGGTGAACGGACAATCTACGCCGCTGGCAGGGATCGAACCAAGTCCCTGTATCTACTGAGATATCCTGGCTCAGATTCTATTGTCTCGGCCATTTTCAGAACCACGTGAGTCCACAAAACTTAATAATTCATTTATCTCAAAAAGTGAATTCGTTTGGTTTGTTTATAATCGATTCTATTGTGAAATAAGTACTTTCTCTGCACGAATCTCCTTCAACTCTCTTGGGACTGGTTCTGTTTGTGTACATCCGGTATTTGAATGTAAACAACAGGATTTTAAAATCCGTTGTGTTCATTACGTAGTTTAATGTGATAAAAGGAATACGTACTTTAAACTTTATTAGTAACTTTCTTGGAAATGTAGGTTCTGTATCTTTGAATTACACGAACGTGGGACGCCAGTAGGATATCATTTTTTTAAGAATTTAATTAATGATGCGTTGATAAATTCTGTGTTCACAGCGGCGAAGTGTAGTGTCCCTTATGATAAAATGGCATTCTAGAAAAGGTTTGTGCAGGTAATGACTGGTCCCTTCCATGTTTGGATGTCTATACATCGGGAAGAACACAAATTCTGATATTCACAAATAAGGGGGTTTATGTAAACATAACACGGAGAAGACATAACGTTAGATAATTTGAGACAAATCATGTTATAAGGAGGGCTGATAAATCCTTTGAAAACGTATAAAAGATTATATAGTTTGGAATTACAGAGCAAATAAAATTTGCAGTAACTTAAAAAGTTCAAAGCAAATTAAATTAATGAACGCTTACTACAAATCGATTCAGAATCTATCATATTTGGATCTCGTACCTAAAATAATTTTACATGTTTTTGTAATTGGGTGTGGTATTTCAACCAAGGATAAGAAGAGAGGTTGAAGGCGTTTGATGAAAATATTTCGACAATTGAGAGATTATGCATTGATATAAGAATAATACCAAAATGGATCTTAAAGATGGAGGATATTGGCTGGATTCAAATTGGTCAGAATGCAGACCAGTAGTGGGACATTTGAACACGATACTGAATATTAGCATTATAGGTTATGTGTCTTCACAAGTAAATAATTTAAACTTTAAACATGAGTTTTTGTACCCCAATGTAACTGGATTATTTGTAACATATTGTTCGTGTGTGATTTATGGGTGACATATTTTTCAAGTAGATGATATTTAATCCTTCTGCTTCTGTATTTATAGTAACCTTATATTCAGTAGGGATTTTTTTTTATGTTTAATCTGTAAATATTACCTTGGTAAAACACGTGCAACCTCTAACATAACAATCAGGCAATACATTTAATTTTTTCAGGAACTTGAAGAGTTTAATTCAACACAGGTGGCCCTAAAAATAATTTGCTCTTAAATGTGGTAATATATCCAAGTAGTTATTATAAGCCCTTCCCAGTAAATCCCTTATCAGGTCGATAAGGGATTCGGAAAATGAAACTCACAAGTACAAAGTCAATATTTAGTCGTACCACCAAGCGTTAACATTTTTCTTTTCGTATTTGTTAAAAGGGACAAAATAGTTCTCTAAAACATGTCACATTTTTTTTCTGGTTACATTATTGTAATA
Source organism: Zootermopsis nevadensis (assembly GCF_000696155.1). Next base: position 152,332 of record NW_019060431.1, read on the forward strand.
TGTAGGTTAACAGCTAAATATACAAGGGGATATTTTAATTATCGAAGGAAAAGGGCAGGAGAAATATAAAATATACTCGCTACCTATAAGCTTCTATTTATTGATTCAGCTACACTTAAATTGAGTTCCGGTGGGTGCACGTAATTATATAGCGAGGTTGAGCAAACATAGGTGTTACAGTTTTGTTAGCGTTCGTATATACCGTGATAAGACTGAGCACTTGTCAAATAAAATTTAAAATTACGCATGCCATAAATTCAGTTCCAATTGCAATAACGACATAATTAAGATAAAAATAATCTTACAATATTATTCCATAAATCTCCGTAATAAAGCGACACAAGTGTATAAAACAGCTTAATTGTATTTAAAATTATTTAAAGTATTATTCTTTTAAATATGAATGGCTTTTCGTTAAGACGTAAGTAGATTTAACGTTTAAAACTCCTGACTGTATATGCATCCCAAGATCCAGACGTGTAATGTGGGAAGGAGAGAGATAAGGCGCTCTGGGACGTATTTTTTTAATAACGATGTTATTGTAGTAAAAATGATTATTTTACAAAGATTTAAATCCAGTGGCACATGAAATCTTTCATTAAGTAGCAGCTTTTAGCTTGCTGACTAGTACTATATTGCGATGAGAATTTTTTAAGTTCTACAGCCCTGTAACTTTGTATATGGTGTCAACTTTAAAGTGGTTATAAGTTATATTACTCTCTTTGAAGTGAAGAATCATGGCGTGCTTTAAACGAGAGGTTATTTTAACTGTGCTGTGTTTATCGATTCATTTGTTTATTCAGGTTTTCATAATGTTCATAATTAGCAAATATACTGCGTGATTGTGTTAAGCTGTGATTTCTTGTAAGACTGTCATAAAGTACCATGTTGCCTTTAGACATACGAAGAAACGTTTCATAAATTGTAGGTCCTCAGTGAAAGACAAGTGAAATAGAATTGCAAAGAAGGATATAGTTGCGTACTGAAAAGTGTTAACAGAGTGAGAGAATTAAGAAACATCCGAAATATATCAAGCTGAACATCGAATTTTTGTATAATTTTATTGTATTAAATATTACATTTCTACAAAATTTAATTTAAAGGCATGAAGCTCTAATAGATTACTTGAAAGGAATTTTGATCTGGAGATAGTAAAATATTATGAGATCAGATATTTCCATTAGACTACCATTTGAAAGCATTTCAACGAGAAGATCCTTTACAATAAATTACAGGGTGTATATTCGGAAGCTTATCAGCTTTGCATTAGTTTCTCCAGGGAAAAGGAAAGCCAAAATTTCTCCTGGTAGACAAGACTGAACTACGCTTAAAGAAATTAATTTTTTTCATTTTTGAAATGTTACGTTATAAAATATTACAGACAGACACAGATATAAACGGGTAATGTTTAAGAAAGTTGTGGTGGCTGCAGGATTTCCGTCCTGCCTGCTAAAGATATTTGAGGCGCAAATGCTACCAATCGCCTGTCCTAATGGCGAGGTTAAGAATGACGAGTTGTAGGCTACACGTCGCGCTCAGACTCAGGGTTGATCCTTTTGAAATATGTAAATGTAGTCATTTTATCGCCAGAGAAAATTTCTAAATTCAATTTTGAAAAAGATGAAAGTAATATTGCGCTTAATTGGCCATCGATTAATCGGAACAGCGGTTTATTTGGGACAAATCTTTAAAGAACAAAACTTTTTAACTCTTTACGAGAAACTTCGCATAATTGGAACAGCCTCTTAATTCTGCCAAAGTGTTCTAATCCCGATGTGTCCCAATTAACCGGAATTCACTGTACTTTTAATATTCATATTTCTAAAATATATAATATAATTCAGGTCTATACACAAACTTTACTTACAGATGTTAAAATTTAAAATTTAAAATTTGCGCTATTCATCGTTACTACGATGTTACAATACTGCGCCTTCATTACTACATGTTTCGATGCGTAGCATCATCTTCAGGTTTTTCCTTTAAAACTACTTTATATTTCAATTTTAAATTTTAAATTTTAACATCTGTAAGTAAAGTTTGTGTATAGACCTGAATTATATTATATATTTTAATTATAAAACACAAACATGACGCATTTAAACTATAAACTTAATTCATATTTTTATTGCCAAAAGTGCAAACTTAAAAAGTTTGTTACGTTTTCATACGAAATTTAATAAAATTTGATTAATTGACCGAAAATGACGATCCTAAAGCCTACTTTTTTTTCTTAAGAGAGGAAAATGAGCTAAAAGCTGCCTTCGGAATGCACGTGTTGGCTATCCCAGGCTTACGTCATCTAAGTCCACCTTGTAGCATTCAGTGTCCAGTTGACAGCTGTTACACTAGGCCACATTTAAGAAACCCAAAGGTTTATCAGCTCACTCACAAGTTCCCAATTAGAGCCTGTCCTAGGGCATCGTAGTCAACTGTTTCACAACTTCATTATCAGATCCATTTTAATATCATCCTATAATGAACTCTTGTGTTGTCTCTTGAAACCTTCCAACAATACTTTTCTGTTTTTGTTTAATCGTTTTATCGTGTTATTCTCAAACTAATTACACCATAAATATTTCAGAAACTCATTTTGTAGTGTTATTTATTTTCCTCTTACATTATACGTTGTAGAGTCCAAAGTTTTGGAACATACTGCTTCCATCCTCAAGGTTGAACATAAACTAACGTAAGATAGTGTAGTTGCGTCATATTGTGATTTATTAAATTAAAATTAAATTATTTGGTTATTCCGTCAAATCAAAATGTATTTAAAATAAGATAATTAAAATAATTAAAATATCATTCTGTGTTCCATATCGAATTGTAAATCGATTATTCGATATGGAACACAGAATGATATTTTAATTATTTTAATTATCTTATTTTAAATACATTGTGATTTGACGGAATAACCAAATAATTAATTTTAATAAACTAACGTATTCCTTCCTACCTACAAGTTCACACGGCGTTAAATCCAAAGGGTTAACATCGATATTTTCGTCTTCATGACAGCTTCAAATCTCAAATGGTATACGAGCATTAATGTCACAGTGGGTTTAACGAGACACACCTTTCGGTACAGACCTGATAAAAGCGCGGACTATGGACATTGAGCTTAATGAGCGTAGTATCTGCATGACAGCAGAAACAGACTTCATTTATTTGTTCTATCGAGGAACTATAGTCTTTCCATGTACGTCTGCAAATCACCAATTCATAGTAGCAGTTCATGTAACATTCAGACGATTTGATGGGATTTTGCGTCGTCATGACGTGCAGTCATCGTTACTTTAACGACCAGTTGGTCACTGCACAAGTCACACTACACATTAATATTAAATTGATGCTTTTAATACGATTGCATGGCACTAAGTCAAATTATCATTATTTCGAATTTATAAAACATGAATACGTTCATGATTTAACAACCATTGACAAAAGAGGAAAAAAAGTTAAAATGTGTCTCTTTGCTGGCTAAATCAGTGGTATTCAACCTGGGGTACGCGAAGATATCTTAGGGGGTACGTTGAATTTAAAAAAAAAAAAAATTATGATAAACACTTAATAATCAGTAATGTAATTTATTTAATTTATTTTAGATGTAGATTATATACTAAGTATAACTTGAATTATACACCAACGACTTTGGGGGTACAAAGTTGAAGAGAAATTATATCTGGGGGTACGCGAACAAAAAATTTTTGAATACCACTGTGCTAAATGACCTCTCGCAACTCTTTCAACAGAGTGATTGGTCATTGACGGAGATTTCATCCAAGAAAGTAACAGGGATTTTTCGCGTCGCCAGTATGTCAGTACTGACCCTGGAGTTCACCCAAACTCTTGTTCAATATAAACCGTGGGTTAAAACGGCTGGAACATGATGCTCAATACTCAGCTTAATTAGTCTTGAACATGTTTAGATTTTCCTCAGTCACCGCTGACCATTCATCTCTGTGAGGTAATCATAGTGTTACTCTGTCGACCGCAAGAATCTTTTTGTAATTATGTACTCATAAGTAGAAGTGAACTCTTGCTTTCGTCTGCGTCACGAATGAATGCATTCGGAGATACAGATCACTATTACAACATCCGCTATGTAAGGGGGTGGAAATCTCCCTGCTACCATTTAGGAAATACTTAGGCTTATCCTATTGTGTTCATCTCAGGGAAGCATAGTCTTTTGTTGTGTGGACGAGACTGGTTTTGCTTATCTCAGACTCTGTGTTCTGTTCTGGTCGAATACAGAATGACAACTTCCTGATATAAATCGGTGGCAGCCATATGAATGAAACTTATCGGCTGTTATTACGTTCCAAAAATGCTTGGGGAAATGTCAGAGGGGATGAATAATGAATGATAAAAGAGCTCTGATTCTGAAAAGATGGAATTCTCGTCTAAAAACCTTTGTGAAAATGTACAAACGTATAATATGTGTGCTTTCATTAGTTATCAGCGTATAATATATTGTATTTTAATGACAGTAAGAATCATAGTTAAGAATCTCGAGTCTTGCTTGTAACTGCAATACAATAAATATATTAAGATGGTAAAGTTGCGTCATATTGTGATATAATAAATATATATTATTTAAATCTTGTCCGTCTAATCACAATAAAGTCTTATTAAATATTAAAATATTACAATAATTAACATTTAAAATATT
>NW_019060431.1:161897-200865 GCF_000696155.1 Zootermopsis nevadensis
TGGGCGAGGCCGTGGTCTAGGCAACACGGAGTTTTCCTCCGTGGCATCCCAACAATTACTTCATTCACACACAGAAGAAGGCAATGGCAAACCACTTCTGGATCATCTGCCAAGAACGTATATGAACAGGTCCCAGTCCGAGAAAAGGATGGAAGGATCCTGTTCATGTGGACCTGTCGTCAGACAGAACACTAAAAAATAATAATAATAATGTTTTATTACTGTGATATTAGGTCTACAGTCAAACCCCTGACTACGTTAATCCAGCACTACGACAGTGGTTCACTGCTAACGACGAGAAGTAATATTGTATTATGAGCTGTAGGTGGGTTCTAACCATCATCTATTATGACGAATATGATTTACTTCCTCGTCGTACTAAGAATAAAATTTATTCATACGCACTGCATCAAACCTCTGGGCTTGTTAAACGCTAACACGTGCGACCACCCTAGATGTCCATTGTTATTTTTCAACCCTTATTCGCCACCCCTTTCACAAACCCTTTTCCTCTTTTGCACATTACAATTCGGATGTATTTCTATAGGGTGATTTGTCTCCACCCCTGATTTGTTCCTTGTGTTTGCATTGCATTTTCTCATTTTCGATTCGCTTCTTATGTTTCCCTGTCTGAAAATTTGTGTCTGAAAATTGCATAAACACCGGGTTGTATCTCATAACAGCTGTTGCTTGTCTCTTGGAGCGCGGATAGCCGATTTCTACAAATTCAAACGTAATTGCTGTAGATTCCTACAGTTTTATAATGGCGTCTCACAGGATTTAGTCTATTCTTTAATTTGATCAAATTTTAAAGGAAATCGAATACAAGAATAGATTTTATTTTTCTTTAATATTTAATGTTTCAGACATACAAGAAGAAAAAGAAATGTCTTACTTTCACTTTTTACTTTCTCCGGAGATAGGGATTAGCTCTATCTATTGGGTCTAACAGAGTAGGTACCTGAATAAATAGAGCCCCATCTCCGAAACGTCGTTTTTATATTTTATTATTTCTTAGACAATGGAAAATATCCCAGAAAATTTTTAATCAAAGGGACTTAAAAAATTTCGAATTTCTTCTACATAATGTGCGTTATATTATTCCTATGTCTTATGAAATGTTTATTAAAGATTAAGAACAAAGACGCTTTGTATTCTGGCGATATAGTACAATATATAAAAGAAAAAAAAATTGGCGCAGTGTTTAATGATGCACCCCAAAATGAATAGGAATTTAAATTGTAGCTCCACACAGAGATTCTCTAAGATGCAGTCTTATACTAACTTTCTGTATTCTTTTATGTCTCGTAAGTAATCCGTTCCGTTGTGTTTTCCCCACAAAAATTGTGCTGTTATAAAATTACGAGAGAACCTCTTCATTATACATTTTGTGCGTAATTTATAGTCACTGAGATTTATCAGGTTTACTCTCAAAGACTCGTACTACCCCTGTGTTTGTTAACAGTTAACGCACAGACCCTCGGATATTTCACGTAAAATGTATTAGCAATTTCCACAACTGGGTAGAACGTCACATAATGCCATCTACCGGAAATATAAATACAGCTCTGGGGTGGTTTCCGTGCTGTTTTCTATTCTCCCTTTTCGAAACTTACGTGTTTTATGAGATGATAATGTTGCGTCATATTGTGATGAATTATAATTGTTTAATTTTAACCGTCTAATCACAATAAAATATTTTATTAAATATTAAAATATTAAAATATTATTACTACAATTAACATTTAATATTTAAAATATTTAAAATATATTAAAATGATGATCTTTCTATCGAAATGTTCGATTTACAATTAGAGCATCATCTTTTTCACGACATGTTTCGGTTTTCAATGAACCATCTTCAGGTGTATAATCGATATAAATTCAAATGTAATATTCTAAATGCAATCCTTCGTCAGAATGTCCATTAAATATCAGAAAGTTATCCACTTCTAGATCAATTATAAACAATTACGTGTTTTAATATGTTTAAATGTGAATATAAATAGTTTTCTTCTATTTTTAGCTCTGATTCCTTTCTTATATCTGTCTGTCTGTCTGTCTTCATCTATTCCGTCCTCCTGGTGAAATCACTTCTGGTACCGTTTCTGTCGTCTGTTATTCCTTGGACACGTCCATACCGAAAATTGTATTATATCATTCAAAATAGGAACTTGTGGACACATTTTTTTTTCAAATTAGGTGGTTTTGGGACAGTCTACAAAAATGTATTTACACTGTCAATAACTTTCTCTTGGCTTTATTCTTAAAATGACTTAATTCCAAAACATTTTATATTCTATTACCCTGTGCAAATGAAACAGTCGTGTTTTTGAGCAGTAAGAGACTCTTACACGTTTCTAATTTTCTTAATAATAATAATAATTCATATTTATTTAAATCTTGTCAGTCTAATCACAATAAAATTCCTATTAAATATTAAAATATTACTATAATTAACATTTAAATATTTAAAATATATATAGTAATATTTTAATATTTAATAGGAATTTTATTGTGATTAGACTGACAAGATTTAAACAAATATATATTTATCACAATATGACGCAACTTTATCATCTCAATAATAATTCAATTCAATTCATTTATTTAAGTTCTTTACTACAGCCAAATAAGGCCAATAACAGCCAAGCACTAAACCAGAGTACAGGATAAAATATAAAAATTAATTTATTTATTTATTTCAATAATAATAAAAGTAAAACAAACAAATGAATTTAAATATATAAATGTACAATATTAATAATAATTCGATTCATTTATTGAATAATATTTCACAAGTAAATGGGCTAAATATGATACCTAATTAATATAATTCAATTTAATAAAATAAATAATACTAAATAATAATAATAACAGTTCAACTGGAAATGTAAGTTGTTAATTTTAACAATTTGTTCTTAATAATTGTTTTCGTGTATTTTATGAGTTAGTTCTGAACAAATTTAAGACATTGTGTGGTTAATGCTAAGACCTTCATCGTTTTATAAGTGACTCTCCCGTAAACATAAATATTTTAATTCTGTTTCATTTTTACCAGACTTTGTTAAGCCACAATTATTGCGAAGACTGCAGTCTAGAAATAATTGCGTTAATTCTTTTCTGGTTTTAGAGACACGCGGATTAGAAGATATAAATCTCTCTTACATGCCTATAACGAAAGAAACAACTTGGAATAACTCGACGTAAATGGGACAATATTAATATAGATCAAAAATAAGATTAATATGGCTCTGGATAAGTTTTGTTGTGAACACTGTAAGTAACCTTCCAATTCCTTTTCCTGACTCTTAATTTCCCGAAAAGGTCTTTGATTTATTGAGTTAATTAGTAATTAACACCACTTAAACAAGAGACCGGCGCTGTTTAGCAAATTATCCAAATCACAGACTGCTTTTATTTATTTATTTAGTGTTCTGTCTGACGACAGGTCCATATGAACAGGATCCTTCCATCCTTTTCTCGGACTGGGACCTGTTCATATACGTTCTTGGCAGATGATCCAGAAGTGGTTTGCCATTGCCTTCTTCTGTGTGTGTGAATGGAGTAATTGTTGGGATGCCACGGAGGAAAACTCCGTGTTGCCTAGACCACGGCCTTGCCCAACACAAGTTATAAATTCGGGTCCCGCCGGGAATCGAACCCGAGACCCCAGGATTACAAGGCCAGCGTTCTAACCGCTAGACCACAATTATAATTTATCATTACCCAACTGCGTCTGACTTATAAAGCCCGGTCTTAAAAGTTCCAAATGCTTTCATGTTTGTACCATTGAAACACTAAGAATGTCTGATTGCTTTATGTTTCGTTGGATTGATGATTGCAATATCTTGCTTCTACGTATTTGTTTATAAAGTTCTCTCTTTAGAAGTTTGAAACGTAGAAATTTAATACACGAACGCGGAATGAACAATAAAAACATCGATTGTATATTATAAAATAGCACACCTCCTCTCTGATGTTCAATAATTTATATCTTTGGTTCATGTAATTGATATTTTCCAGTTTCGAAAGTTCATGTACGCCATTATTCCCCCCCCCCCCTTAACTTTTGAATATATGAAAATATAGTCGTGTTTTCATTATTCAAACCTATTGTTGCTAAGAAACCATTGTGACGTTGTATACATATCATAAAGGGTTATGTAACTAGTACTCTCTTTTCATATTTCTAACGTATTGTATAACAAGGGGTTGGTTTTACCGCCCAGAATGAATATAGAAATCATGTGTTTGAAAGTATCTAGCTTAAAATTCATCCCTCTTCAATACCCCCATTCATATATTGAAAAGGACCCCTCTCGATAACGTTACAGTTGATCGGTTTCTGAATTTATTTCAAATATCAGACGTGGAAATGCGTGCTTATATTTTAACTCTTTTATTTTGTTAATACCGAAAAGTCGTAAGTCAGAAGCTACAAATGTAATACATATTTTTGTATGTCAAGATTGTGTCCTGTCTTTGAAGCAAAATTTCGATTGTTATAGCTTGAATTCTGGTCCCGGTAAACACAAAAAGTCTCCGCTTAAAAGTTTAGTATTTCGAAAGAAACCAGGAAGTCTCCGCGTAAAAGTTTAGTATTTCGAAAGAAACCAGTTGGCAACACTTACTTTCAAGTTCTAGAAACAGTTTCCAAAGAATTGTTCTGTTCACTAAATATTATTAAGATGATTAAATTAACGAGAATGACATGCTCTTGTGAACACGGTAATGAACATCCAGGAACAATAAAATACAAGAAATGGAGTTAATTTTACTTACTTTTTGGTATAATTCTTTTCCTCGTAACAGTTGTCGACAGGCTAGCAGCCAAACTTAACATTGTCGTGTGATATATCTTTCCTTTCTATTGTAAGGCTGTCGTCAGTTATTTGAGCGTAAAAATGCTTTCAATTTGCTGTTAATGTGGAAAGTGCATCATTCATGTATCCGTCCTGTTCCTTCCAGGTCACATATCGAATGGAACAAGAATTCTGCTAACAGCTGTTACGTGGATATCAATTGATATTCCAGTAGACCTTCAGTGCAGTGAGAATGACAAGAGATTATTTTCGTTACGTGTTTTCAAATTCGAACTTATGTGTGTGTAGTGTGCGTTCTAGTATTGACTGTGGTCAGATTGCTTGTTAAAAAGTTTTAATCTGTATGTTAAATACGATAATTTCGTTAAAATATAGCCAAGAAGTAAATTATTTCGAACGAAAGTCTTAAAAATCTTAATGAGATACTTATTTCGTGTCAGAAATGTTCTTCTGTTTAGTAAACTTACGCGTCATACCAACCTACAGGTCTAAATTTACGCGTAGGCGATAGTCATTTGTTAAACGCCAACTGTATCTAAGGAACAAAATACTTTTCGACAAATAATACATAAAAGTCATAATCAACTCCTCAGTTTTTACAGAGTTTATTCCAAACTAAAAAGCAAAATACTATTCAGGAAGTTTTATATTTATTGCATTGATTGTTGCTTTATTCTACGCTTGAAATCAGTAAAAGACCAGTTGTCCTCGGCCTCGCGCTTACCCCTCCCCCTCTCTTCCCCCACCGCGTACCGACCATTTCATTTTTACCTGGCTGCCAGCAGGTAGCTCTGGCATCGACTTACAAAGACTAACCTGTGGAGTGGCCAAGATGGAAATGCCAACATCCTGAATCATGGGTGTATTTATTGCGTTTACAACATTAGAAAGAGAAGTAATCAGACGTGTGAAGCATTATAGTAATGTTATGAATATGAGAATGGTGTAGTGTTATGTGTTTAAAGCCGTTTGTGTGATGGGTTCCTAGAAATTATAGTGCAGTGTGTTATCAGGAATCCTTTGAAAGTACCGTTTTCTCTCAACGCTTCATACCTGCAAGACCGTGACGCAGGGAACCGAAGTCTAAAACGGTGGATGACTTTCTAGGGTAAGGAAATCTTTAGATTAGAAACGTACACATAATGAAATTAATTTGTGTGAACATTTCTGCACAGACTAATGAACCGTGTTTTTTTGAAACAATGCAATTAAGCGTATTAGCAGGTACATACTTTCTATAAAAGTATTTTGTGTTTTGAAGGAATTTTTACTCACTTTCGTGGACAGTAGAATGATTTTAATTCCACCATTTTTAAACAAAGATACTCTAATTATAAGAAAGAGAAGCTCATTGTGCCACTGCTAATTGAAATACATATATCTTACTGCATTAACTGACATGAGAATTTTGCATGTAACAACGGTTTTTAACTTTTTATCAGTTTTACCATTTGGTTTTCGTATTATATCTCAGTAATGCATTCATTGGTGTTGTGCAGGTGTTGCAAGCTTTCGTAAAAGCTTCTTATTAAAATATTAAAGCTGTAATTTGTTTACTTAATTCATTACGTATGGAACCAAGCTTTAAATTAGAGTTTGCTGAATTGTCAACACTGTAACATGTGAAGCTGAAACAACTCATCAGTTGTGACAGTATTTTAGAATCTGTAACATTGTTGTCATATACGTATATATATTTCTTGACACTTACTTTTAAAATCCTGTCATGGAATGTGAAACTGATATTTCAAGTACAAAATTACGAGTTTTTGACATGTATACAGTATTTGTTACTAGACCTTTTTAAATTATAGCATTTGATTACAGAGCGAGCGGGAATTGAAACTGGGCTTAAAGAATGCCAAGTGAATTGGTTGGTAGCCTTGATATCGTCTTCTTCGTAACAAATTCACCTGCGTTTCTCTCATGGTGGTTATGAATGTTGGTTAGTGCTGTCTCTAACATATAATTACACGTGTGTACACATTTGGTTCTGTCGCCACATCTCACTTTCTCTCGTTCTATTAAATATCTTCACTATTACGAACATTTTTTTTATCGCTCTGAAATCTCAATACAAGCAAGAACGTGGAACTGCGCTTATCGTAAGTAAATTTCTTATCCCTGCGATTAAATCTCTCCCAGCTGAAGTGACACTACATGACTGGTTCTAATTAGTGTAATTATGGAGGTTACTGGGAAGACGTGATGTTGATAAAACCCGCTTAAGTGAAAATGAGGTCAGTTGTAAGGTAGAGTTTTTAATTTTGTTGCTATTAAATGTTATATTGAGATGGGGGTTGTAGAAATACGAAATTTCGTCAGTTTTCAATATATTGTGTATTACTAAGTGATTTAGTTGAAAGTGTTAGTCAGAAAGCATGGGCGAAAGAAACAATTTGGAACTTTCTGTGTTCTGGGTTGTTGCGCTGTGTAGTCTCGTCGATGTATATAGTCTGCGCAGTAGTTTTTGGCTGGCGGACGGGCCTACTCTGTGTACCTGAGGTGGCACGGTCAGCGTATTTCTTTTGTTTGGGCTCCTCGGTGCAGTCAGCTTTATACTATCGCACAACAGACTCGCTCCTAGCCTTCCCCTTGAAAATTCCACCGGCCAAAAACTACTGCGCCGACTATACCAGCGTTTCAGAGGCCATACTGCCTCCATCATCAGGGTGAATGTTAAAAACGAAGCAGGGGAACAGGTCATCTGAGGATTTGTTACGATGAACCCTTAGTTTAGCAAAAACAAAAATATAAGTTGATATTCCGTCAGTGGTAAAAGAACATTCTGCTCAGTTCTCTTATTTAAGCCATTGACTTTACAAGCGTAAGATGTACGTTCTACTGGTACAAATTGTTATTGAACTGGAAATGGTGTGGAAATACTGATCGTTAGCTGAACCGGGTCTTTCTTGGCACAGATCGGCTAGTCATCGTTGGGTCATCTTGTTCAGTGTCCTCACGAATTAATAAACTTCACCGCGGCATGGAGACCTGTAGGGGAATGGGGACAAACATTCTTAACCTACATTCGGTATCCCCTGTTTCTGAGGACTTCATCCACCGTTCAGTACACTGAAGATGAAGACAGTACGTCTCGGTAGCTAGATCATTTGTTAGCTTCAAGTTCCGGTCGTTTTATCCTCTCGAAGACAAACATCCTCCATCACAGTACCATTTAAACAGAAGGCTAGTTGGGCCTCAGAGTCATTTTGGACGTGGTGATGAAGTTGAAAGCCTCGAAGCTAAGTTGTTCAGTCCGTAGGCAGACTCTGCTGATGGTTACTCCAGCTGTGGTCGAATGGAGTACGGACTGAAGTGCTGTTAGCAGGAAACTGTAGGGCAGTGTTTACGGTAGGTCATCCGTTAATCTTGTGTGCTCTATGGCGGTCACTACTGCTTCCTGGTGCAGGTAGCGGTGCGTTAGTGCGCACGCGCGTGCAACGTGTGAACGACCTCTTGTCAATTCTCTCTCATACGGGCTAGTGACGCCACTGGAACATCCACAGGCCCACATCCTGGCGTTGGAAAACACGTCTCGTTTGTCGCTTTCAACATCCAGAACAAGGACAACTTCTAGTTCATGTGAACTGAACGTGTCGGTACCACGGGTCAGGTTTAATGTTGGAAAGGTAGCCGGTTCGAATCTCGGACGGAACACCGCCTTGTACTGTGTAACTTTAAATAAGCCACGACCTCTTAAAATTTACCATACGTCACAATCACACTGATTACATGTTAAATAAATTCTGCAGTTGTTACAATTTTGTTAAATAATCCGACATTACAGGCAAATTACAGAACGTCGAATCTGTTATACTGTCCTCAACTCGAACATGGTAGCTTTCATTACGGAGGTCATGACTCATACAGGGTTATTTATCCATCAACAACTTTCTGGTCTGCGTAATCCGTCCAGAGTTCGAGTTGTGTTTCCTTTTCACGTAAAAAAGGAACTGACTGGCTTTGTTAGGTGGAAATGTGTGTATTAATTTATTATATCTTATTTATTCGTTTTACAGTTTACAAAAAAAATAACAGAGATGTTTGAAATCGAAAAGCCGAATAGGATATCGGACTTAAAAGGAGACTAGCTTACAATGGACTCGTATTCTTCGCCAGACAATGAACTACAAGAGACTGACAAGGTCTTCTATACATCTGACCGAAACAGAAAACATTCAAATTGTTTGGGAAGTTTTTTGGAAGAATATAACTTGAAATACCACAGTGTGTCAAAACGTGTATTAATAAGATTACGTAATGGACTGAAATGAATGTTTATTTTCCATGTTAATCCACTATCATATTAAAATAATCTAGACTAGACCTGCAACAGAAGTCATACGTGTGAATTACTTTGGTAACAAGAAAATTCTTTCTCACGGGAAGTTCTTATGCGAATTTCCTCATTTATTTTGTGAATGCAGTGTATTAATTGTTTCAGTATGCAATATACAGGATGATTCAAAAGTCTCCATACAGTGTTTGCTGAAACAGCATATCTTCACCATTCTGTGGAGCGTATTCCCAAAATTTGTAAATTATTTACAATATTTTTTTCAATCTGAAGATTGTCTCTGGTTTGTTTCAGAAGAATTATGGGGAATCATAACATTTTGCCAAACATGAAGAATTCTCAAGAAAGACCAAGAATTTTATGGTTTTATCTTCTGCTGTTCTTGTGGGGTTTGAGCGTGGAAGCTCAATCTTTAATAAACCGTGCTCCCCACTTCCTGCCTGGAGGCGATATGGCAAGGTTTTCACTACCTGAAGATACCAAAGTTGGCACGCCTGTATATCGATTGCGAGGACTCGATCCAGAAGGCTCTAGTGTGCATTACAGCATCAGTGGAGAACAGTTGACAGTAGATCGTAAATCAGGAATTGTTTCATTACTCAGGCCATTGGATCGGGAATCTGTTGATCTGGTGGAAGTCATAATAAGCATTACAGGTTTGTCTATTAGCCTACTTATAAAAATTGGTAATTTGTGTCAATTGTCTTGTAATTAATTTTGTAATAGCTTGAATTTGTTACAGAAAAAAAAGACGGGAGAGTTAACAAAATTCTGGTTTCTCCCAGTTCAGTCACAGTTCTTTATACCACAAAAATGACAATAATGCATATAGTACGAGTATAATATTAAAATGTATAGACTCAGTTTTAGCGTTTGGTGGAGTTAAGTGACCAGCTTCACGTCCTATAAAAAGGAAAACAAATCACTTACTTTAGACCAGGGGTTTGATAATGTACTGCATGTCAGGGTATTTTGCTCACCTCGTGGGGTTGTGACTCACGGAATGGTGGTAGATGAGTATCGAGGTAAAACTTACGAAATCTTCTCCGCCATTGCTACTTCGTCTACAAGAGAAATCTCGCATGAAATCTTGGATTTGACCTACATATCTGAGGTAGGTTGATACCAACGTTTTGTAGAAACATACTATCTCCATCTTCAGTGTTTTTTGAAACACGGATTCTGTCTTCTGGGTTGTTGCACCATGTAGTCTGGTAGAAGTTTAACCAACTTTCAGAGGTCCATGCTGCCTCAGTCATCAGTGCAACTACATGGCTCAACAACCCAGAAGACAGCCATCTTCTGACTCTGCCGTGAAAACCTCAAATCCTACATGGATTTACCTAATATGACATTCTCGAAGAATCTGTCCGCTGCAATGGAGGAGAACTTACTGTGTGTTGGTAGTACAAATTTGATCAAACTGTAATATTTTCTTTGATCAGGAACCAGCAAAAGTCTAAGAGTAAACTTCTGTACTTTTGCATTATTCTGAAGTTTCCTTCCTGCTACTGATCTGGTTAATTATTGCGTTTTAATTTCAGATGAGGGAATTGCAGGATCCGAACCCAACACGGTGTCTCTGCGTCGAGAGATCCCAATTCTGGACGTCAATGACAATGCACCGGAATTTCAAGGTCGTCCTTATTCATTCGCTGTGGCCGAGACTACACGTGTTGGGACGACTGTCTTCAGCAACATTACGATAACTGACAAAGATGGAGGAGTTAATGCTGATATTATCTTAAGCTGTGCTGCGGATAAAGATAATGAAGATGCGTGTTCAACGTTCGATGTGGCAACGGAGAAGGTAAATGTATCCTACATAATTGTTACAAACATTTACAGCGGAAAGTTTATGATTCTAACTAAAATTTAACAATAAAATTATACTTTTGACCGTATAATCCAGTTTTGACTCTAAAATTTAACACTAAAATTATACTTTTGACCGTATAATCCAGTTTTGACTCTAAAATTTAACAATAAAATTATACTTTTGACCGTATAATCCAGTTTTGACTCTAAAATTTAACAATAAAATTATACTTTTGACCGTATAATCCAGTTTTGACTCTAAAATTTAACAATAAAATTATACTTTTGACCGTATAATCCAGTTTTGACTCTAAAATTTAACAATAAAATTATACTTTTGACCGTATAATCCAGTTTTGACTCTAAAATTTAACAATAAAATTATACTTTTGACCGTATAATCCAGTTTTGACTCTAAAATTTAACAATAAAATTATACTTTTGACCGTATAATCCAGTTTTGACTCTAAAATTTAACAATAAAATTATACTTTTGACCGTATAATCCAGTTTTGACTCTAAAATTTAACAATAAAATTATACTTTTGACCGTATAATCCAGTTTTGACTCTAAAATTTAACAATAAAATTATACTTTTGACCGTATAATCCAGTTTTGACTCTAAAATTTAACAATAAAATTATACTTTTGACCGTATAATCCAGTTTTGACTCTAAAATTTAACAATAAAATTATACTTTTGACCGTATAATCCAGTTTTGACTCTAAAATTTAACAATAAAATTATACTTTTGACCGTATAATCCAGTTTTGACTCTAAAATTTAACAATAAAATTATACTTTTGACCGTATAATCCAGTTTTGACTCTAAAATTTAACAATAAAATTATACTTTTGACCATATAATCCAGTTTTGACTCTTATAGACAATAAATGAATTTATACGTTCCTTTACTTGATGTATTTGGCTCATATCAAAGTTAATAATTATTATATTAAATAACACTTTTTGCGTACCTAATATAATAACATTTTATGCCCTCCGTCAAGTTTTACACATTCAGATTTAATATAAAGAAAAATGTTTAAATTATTGGGCTTTGATGTGGTCAAATTACAGTTAATTTAAGTACTGTAATTAAGGGTTGATATCGTTAACCTCTTTAAAGCTATAAAACTGGACATTTGGTTAATCTGTATAAGTCTTGATGCTTTTGTGTTGAATCTTCTTCGATGATCAGCTGTGTCAAATTTGGATTTGTCTTTTTTGGTCGTCAATGACTTTAATAAATTTCAGTGCTATTATTTCTCCTTGAATAAAATGTCTTACATCGCACATGAATGACTTGACAATAAAAGTAAAGTGTGAATTGCTGTTATTAAAATGTTTCAGATAACTGAGGGAGAGTACGTGGGCATAATTTCACTTCTGAAGCCCCTGGACTACGAGCAACGTGCAGGGTACAGTCTGGTATTGAAGGCGACCGACGTGGCCTCCGAATCTTCCGCGAGGTTGACAGCAGTTGCTAATGTCGCTATCGATGTGATGGACATTCAAGACCAACCTCCTGTCTTCTTGAATTCTCCTTTCTCCGCAACCGTAGCTGAAGGCACAGCACCTGTAAGCGTCAAAGAAAAAAATTATGTTTTTTTTTTTGTAAATTTGGTCCGATAAATGGCTAGCTATACGAGTGTTTTACCTGATTTGCTTATGTCATAAATATTTTTCACTTTTTTTGATTTATGACGGACTAGTGTTTTACTCGATAAGGTATCTTGGTCTTATCGGTCAAAACACAACAGTTTTTAATTGCAGAAATATTTTATTTCCTCGTATCGTTAAACCACCAGTTTTAATGCAAATATAAATCACGGAGTGTAATTATAGTAAATATTTTCATGAGTAGTTCAGTCTGACGTAAAGAATAAAATAAGAGTGAAATATAATGTACAGCTTAAAGGAACATATTGAAATAATTCTAGCGAAATACTTGCCACGTATCATAAAATATAATTTCACCCAAAGACGTTGAAATATCGTGTTCCGACGGATAAAACTGAGATACTTCGATGGCACGACCATTTTTGTGTCCAGGGCACATCTGTCTTGAACATCCGAGCAAGGGACGGAGACTCGGGCGATCCGAGGAACGTGACGCTCGCTATCGAAGGCGACGTGCTTGGTTACTTCTCGCTGGTTCAATACGCGCACAGTCCGACCAGCGCAGTTTCTGTCGCTGACTTAGTTACGTCTAATAAGTCAATAGACAGGGAACATCCAGACATTTTTCAGAATGGCGGAATTTATGTCTTTTCAGTTAAAGTAAGTACGTTCATATTGGCTTCGAGTCATATCAGTGTGCTGAAATAATAGCAAAACCTCTGCGTAATATTTTACTCGTAAAGTATTAATTAATTGACAACAAAAACTTAACACTGAATATATTGGTATTTGTATAGACTAAAAAAATTAACAGATTTCTAATTTCAGAAATTAAATAAAATTGTTTGTTGATTTGTGTTGTTTTTATCACGTAAATATACGTAATGAACTTTGCGGTCTCGTCTCGTTGGTCTGCTTTGGCCCCGTCTTTAATTTGATCTGATTGTCTTCTCATAATCTTCTAGTGTTTCTGTTTCCAATAAAAATTTGACACTTTATAATTGTAAATTCTTTGAAATTTTACATCTGATTTTGTAAAATTCTTGTATTTCTTGTGGCTTCTGAATGTGTTTTCAGTTACTTATCAAAAATTTAATTTCTGTTGTCTCTATATCTAATGGCCTTTTTTAATTGCCCGCATGAACTTACGAAGAGTTGTCTGTTTTTCACAGTTCTTTAACAATTCTGCTCTTGCTTTCCGTTCTTGACTTGTTTTACCTTGCGAGTGCTAAACACTTCATTGCTACGTGATTCTATAAAAGCATTTAACACGTAAACATTCTAAGTGGTGCAATGTGATCGGTACTGATAGCTTCTGGGCTCCATCTATCTTATATTCTACAGTCAGAACACTTCATTTAATTTCCGCCACGGTGGTCTAGTGGTTAGAACGCTGGCCTTGTAATCCTGGGGTGTCGGGTTCGATTCCCGGCGGTGCCCGAATTTATAACTTGTGTTGGGCAAGGCCGTGGTCTAGGCAACCCGGAGTTTTCCTCCGGGGGCTTCCCCGGTTTCTCTGTGGCATCCCAACAATTACTCCATTCACACACAGAAGAAGGCAATGGCAAACCACTTCTGGATCATCTGCCAAGAACGTATATGAACAGGTCCCAGTCCGAGAAAAGGATGGAAGGATCCTGTTCGTAATATGTCGCCAACCTCCTGTAATAAAGAAAAAGGTGATTACCTGAGCATGTACCTTTCATCGAAGGATGGGAGTAGATTTACCTCAGGAAACATAGTGTTCTGCGTGGAGAACGTAGGACGATGGATGAAGTCTAAAAATCTAATAAATTAGCATCAGTATTCTTTAGGATTATTTGATACGATGTAAATATAATTCTTTGCCCTTAAATATAGACCAAAATTTGTGTCCTAACAAAAGACTCTGAATCCTGATGTATTTTTGAGGTTTATGGTACTCGTTTATTATTACGAGAAAGTTCGGAGGCACGTAAGTAGAAAACCTTCATGTGTTTCTTCCCTTTCCAGGCCACGGAGTTAATAAATAATGAACTTCCCGGGGACACGGCTACGTCACAAGTTACAATTGTTATTACAGACGTAGATGACCAGGTTCCAGTATTTAACGAGGATAATTTTCACATTAGCGTGTCAGAAGATATTGGTAAGTAAAGATAATAAAATATGTAAGCTACAGTTCGTATAGGTGCATCATCATCATCATTTCGAGTTTTAGACCTAGATTGAGTTCTTCTGTGTGTATGGAGTAATTGTTTTCATAACTAAGTGTATAGTTTCAGCGTAGGTATTTGAGAAATATGAAATCATAAAATTGTAGTAGAATTAATAAAATATTCTCTCACTGACTATTATACGTATGACTGCCGTTTCCATAGTATGTTGATGGTTGGAAAAACTCTGAGGTATTTAATATTTCTAGGTGCTGACACACCTTTACCAGGCCTGAATATGGTCGTTAATGACCGTGACGTAGGAGAGAATGCTCGCTATACTTTAAAACTTCGCGACGTAAAAAATTCAGCTGGAACGTTCACGGTACACCCATCAGTTGCGACTGGACGTACTCCGGTCGTAATAAGAGTTGCAAATGTTAAAGGATTGGACTATGATGTGGAAGATCCTTCCCTTAGAAAAATTGTGTTTGATGTTGTGGCGGTGGTTAAGGGGAAGCAGGTATGTACACACTAAAAAAAAATTTCTTTTGATGTAACTAATTTTTTTTGTACCAGACGGACTCAAATTTGGTCACTGCTTAACAACGAACCTAAGATAAACTGGGATGCATATAAAATATTTTAATTATATATTGGAAAGCAGGAAGGAAACTGTAAGCTTATTGGTTACTTCGGAAAGAACTGCGCACCTACGAGAGGAAGAGGAGAACGCCGGTCTAAATAACGCAATTAACGTGTTCCGGGTCGATAACCTGCTACATGCTAATTTTTTTTATGTTTTTTTTTGAATTTTTATAAAATTATTCACAGCTGATTGGCCTAAGGAGGTTGATAAAACTCAGTTGGAGGTTGAAACTTAATGTGTCAGGATATTGTAACATATTTCCATACGTAACGGCTGTAACATTTCTACAGCTGTGGTCCTACCAACTCACATTTTAATTTTATTGGAAAATACCAATTTGGTTCTCGTACTACACGAAATGATCATATCATAACATTGAATGGTATTTCATAAGATTTAGGATATTTAAAGGTTCGAGGTGGAACGAGAGTGGTGAGAGAGAGACGGGATGTAAGTTTTTATCAGATGAATTATAGAAACAAAACCAAAATCTAAAGTAACGCCATGTAGGCGCTTGGGGGGAGAGACGGTATAGCTCCTACTCGTTCTTGAACTCGGCACTAGATGGGGGTGAGTGGTCGGCATCACGCCCCGGCCGTGCTGGACCCCTGGCAAAGGACCCCGGTACCCATTGGACAGGAGGCTTGAGTGGGCCCCGGAGCCGGTCTGGACGCAGAGGCTACAACCCAGAAGACAGAAATCTTCTTCTAATAACTTAATATGCAGGAATGTGTGTTGAGTCATTAAGAATTTACGAGTAATGAATTTCTTGTTTCTGTGACAGGACTTAGATGTGGAAGTGGCCAGTGCACGAGTAACTGTTGATTTGGTCGATGCAAATGACAACTCTCCCGTCTTCCCTCAGTCTGCGTATCGTATTCGTGTCTTGGAGAATGTTCGTCCGGGGTCATTGATCTCTAACATCACTGCAAAAGATGTAGACAGTAAAGAGTTTGGTAGCGTAACTTACTCTATCAAAGGCTTTGGATCTGAGAAGTTTTATACGCAATCAAAAGAAGGAGGTTTATATGTGGCTAAATCTTCTCCAGGTAGGTAATATTTCCCAACTTTCTAAGGGTCCAGGTGTATAAATGAGTCCTATAGAAATATACTTTTTTTTATAGTTAAGCCATTTCCTGTGCCCAAATATCCTCCTCAAACACCTGCAATCTGCGTTCCTCCCTCAGAGTGAGAGACCATGTTTCGCACCCATACAAAGCAGGCAAAATTATTGTTTCGTATACTTTAATTTTCAGGTTCTTAGAAATCAGACGGGAAGACAAAATATTCTTTTTTTTATCCTTAAGTTGCTGCTTGTTATTGTCACCCTTAATTACAGGTTTAGATTATGAAACCCAAAAATCATATTCGTTAACCTTTGAGGCTCGTGATGGTGGAGGACGTGTTTCAACAGCAAATCTGTTTGTGGAAGTGGAGGATGTTAATGACAACGCACCTGTTTTTGAACAGAGGGAATACGGCCGTACAGTGAGGGAAGGAGCAACTAGCTTTCAACCTCAACTATTTGTTAGGGTGAGTGCATTTTCTGAGTTGCTTATTGCAATACCTTACATGACTCTCTCACACTAACTACACAGGAACTAAGATTTTAATGCCAAATCATTCTGTCAATTAACGTCAATATATTAAAATGTTTAGGAGGAAAATAGAGAAAAATTAAAATATTTGTAAGCTACGCATTTAAACTTCTGTCATCTCCTTTAAATCGAATGCTGTGTGGAATGTCGAACATATTTAAGTGACGAGATGCATAGGCTGTCTGAAAGAGACCAATGATTTGAAATTATTGGGTAAATGACTGACCTCACTAATATCAGCGTCCTCTTCTTAAGATATTTACGCTTTATGTACGTCTGACAACCGAACCACTTCTTCTATCGCTGTATTCCCACAGCTTCTCTTCAGTTCATTCCCATGCTCTCCCTTCTTACCATGTGACATCATTTCTAACCTCTTTTTCCCATCTGTATGTCTCTCTTGTCCCGCACCGTAGCCACGCGGTCTGAGGCATCATGCTTCGGACCGGTGGTTCGAGTCTCGGGGGAAGGAATTTCTGTTCAGATTTTCGACCGGTGTTTGGGGCCGGTGCCAACCCAGCATCGTGAGGAAATTGGGGAGCTACAATGAGTAGCGTAATTCAGTCATGAAAACTAGCAATGGCTGGGGGTTCATCGTGCTGACCACACGTCATCCTCTATCTGGTCGGATGATCGTTCACCTCTGCTTAGGCATGTGGACGTGAGGCCAGCAGTCAAGCTAGTCGGCTTTGGCTCTCGGAGGACTGTTACGCCACGGGTAAAAAAATGTGTCTCTTACTTGGACATTCTCCTTTTACTTTCATATTCAGAATAATTTCTTGGGGAATCTCTCTTCAATCTTAAAACATGTCCATACGATCTCATTCTGTAATTTGAAATTTCTGACTCTGTCTCTTGTACTGAAATTAAATGTTCCCTCTCTTTCTATGCATCTCCGATCTATTACTCGTAAAGATTCGAGGTTCTCATGGCGGCGAAGATATAATTTTCTTCTGAGTTGTAATGTTATGTGGACTTCTAGGTACATGCAGTTATTAATACCTTCAAGTAGGTCATTAAATTGTTCATTACCATTCCAGCGATTCAATTCACTATCATATTCACATATTATATAGTTCTGCTCGTCGTCAGATGTTTATAAAACATTGTTAAATACACTATAATGTCAACCATTGTGCATGAATAAATGTTGGCCACATGGAGAACGTTGTTCGTCTGGGAATATTGTAAAAATGATGGTATGTCTTTCGTTTCATTAGTTTACAAGCCAAAACTTTATTTGGTGATCACTTTCTTGATTGGCTTATGCAAGGACACGGTTCTATAATTATTTTAAAAATAAGTTGTTTTGAAAAGTGTTACATTGTATTTTTTTTTGGGATTCCAGGCAATAGATGCTGATGGTCCAGATCAAGGTGGGGGGAAAATATTTTATAGTATCCAGTCATCTAATGTTGATAGGGATGTGTTCTTTGTGGAGCCCGTCAGCGGAGAAGTAAAAATGAATTCTCCAGTCAACTCATCTGATACACCACGTGGCCAGTATGAACTGATGATCAGAGCTACGGATGCAGGTAAATAATAAATATTTATTCTTCTTTTTCCGGTTTAACAATGTTTCTACATTTTCCGGTACCCTTTACGGGTCCCCAACTTTTTATTAGTTGGCTTGATCTATTTACATTCGGTAGGACTCCTTGGACGAGGGGTCGGCCCGTCGCAAGGCCTCTACCTGTACACAGGACAGGGCAACACAGAAAAACATCCATGGCTTGAGTGGGATTCGAACCCAAGGTCCCAGCGACTGCGCGGCCACTGCGGACCCCCAATAATAAATATTTGTAGTAATTATTTTCTTGTAGATAGCAATAAAATTGCCACTTTTTATTAGTTACCAACTGAGGAAATTATCTGTAAGCAAGGTTCAAGTAATGTCTCTTTTCCGTGGTATGAAACAATCTGAGAAGTAACGAGATAGGTCTACGTGTACAGCGATGTTTAAATATGGTAAGCGGTGTTCAGAATATTAAAAATCATTTGTTATGTCTGTGACCTCATTATTAGTTAGTTTTTCCAATTGTCATACCTGATGCTTTGTCTGTGCTGATCGCTCGTCCAAGAAGTCCCTACCAAATGTCTAAAAATAGATCAGAAATCTCTGAAATGGGGCCTCTATGCTACACGTAGGAGATAAAAGGGTATAAGAAGAAACTTTAGCTTATAATATTTGTTTGCTGTTATTCTTATGGTTTGTGCTGCTGTTATTCTTATGGTTTGTGCTGCTGTTATTCTTATGGTTTGTGCTGCTGTTATTCTTATGGTCTGTGCTGCTGTTATTCTTATGGTCTGTGCTGCTGTTATTCTTATGGTCTGTGCTGCTGTTATTCTTATGGTCTGTGCTGCTGTTATTCTTATGGTCTGTGCTGCTGTTATTCTTATGGTCTGTGCTGCTGTTATTCTTATGGTCTGTGCTGCTGTTATTCTTATGGTCTGTGCTGCTGTTATTCTTATGGTCTGTGCTGCTGTTATTCTTATGGTCTGTGCTGCTGTTATTCTTATGGTCTGTGCTGCTGTTATTCTTATGGTCTGTGCTGCTGTTATTCTTATGGTTTGTGCTGCTGTTATTCACACAGGCAAGCCACCTCTTCACGAAGAAACACGAGTGCTGATTCGTGTGGGAGTACCAGGCAACCAAAGACCTATATTCCGTGGTAACAGAAATGTTGGAAATGGTCCATCAAGTTATGCGGCCACTGTACAAGAGAATGCAGAACCAGAAACTGAAGTTGTGCAAGTGATGGCCACAGATCCCGATGGTCAGGACTCGCTTCTGAATTATTTTATAGCTGGAGGTGCTAGAGACAACTTTGTCATCAACGAAAGGTTTGAAAAAAATTATATCCACAATTACAGTGGCCTTTTGACGTCAGAATATACTTTGTTAGAGCTCTGAAAAGTTAGTCTCTGTTCTTGTCCAAGTCTGAATTTTTAAATAACAAGTTGCATCTACATTTTGTTTAGTTAATGCCTTACAGATTTCATCAAAATATAGGAAATTTCTTTTAGAACGAAATGCGATTCAAGCTTAAGTGTAAGGTTTGTTTTCTGCCTGTCTTAGATCTGGCCAGATCAGAGTGTCACCCGATGCTCGCCTTGACCTTGAAACTGGTGGTTCTCACTATGACATAATTGTCCATGCCGTCGATTCTGGTACGCCAATAAGAGAGACGGCTACTGCTACAGTAGCAGTAGAGATAACCGATGTGAACAACAAGCCTCCCGTCTTTCAGGCAAATGACGCTTCGGCTTTTGTTCGCTACGTGTCGGAGAGAGTTCCAGTTGGTGAGTAATTCAGATAATACGAGGGTTGTTCAAAAATGACTAGGACTCGATGGAATACAGGCTGAGAGATGATGACAGCCACTTAAGCGTACGTAATATTCTATGTCAATTTTCTTACTTTTGACAAATCACGTGGTCTTATAAATGCATGGCAAGGTGCATCAGCTTCGTGATAGCATACTGGACTGATATGCATCCGGTTACAGGATCAAATACTGGTCGTCTAAAACACTTTTTATTATGTCATGGAGCCACCATTACAAAGAATTTCTATACCAGATTTTTGTATTTTTTTGAAAATTTATAACCATACTTTATTGCATGGACCAATTGCAGGTGGCAGTGGTGATCCCACCACATAAGTGTACAGCTGATCAGTCGTCTCAAAATTGGTGCCAGATCATTTATGTTCTATCTACAGGATTTTTCAAATAATTTGTGAATCCTGTGAAGGTGTTCAAATTGATCACCATTAGCCTGGTGACGCAGTTGACAGCGATAAGCAGCTAATTGACAGACTGCGACTAAAGATACCGCTCGGATGGCTGCATAAGACTGTTCAGTTTCTTGCTGGAGCTTTTTAGGCAGTACTCTCTTTGTGCTGTGTACTGCGTCCTTCAAGTAACCCTACAAGAAAACCTCAGGTGGCAATTGTGAGGAGTACCCGGTAGATCCTCTGCGTCCTATCCATTGGTCAGGAAAAGTTGTCAAGACATCACAGCGATAATATGGGGGTGCCTCGTCTTGTTGATATCACATGTCCTTGTCTCCGTACAGTTGCTGAATGGCAGGAATAATGTATATACATCTTTTGGGGACACTCTGTATAAATATTTTTAGGATGATTTGTTAACTTCAATTATTTCATACTTATTACTAAAACAAGGAATGATGTTACGTAACTGAACATAAGTATGTTTATTTATTTCTAACAGGTGAACATGTACTGACAGTAAAAGCTGTAGATCCAGATTCAGATGCCAAAGTGGTATACTCCATAGTAGAGCCCATTAAAGCTGCGGACAGAACGGGAGTCGCTTTGAAATCTATCGTTCCTTACAATTATAAAGCTGCGTTTAAAATAAACTCAACAACAGGTGAAGTGTTTGTAGCCAAGTCATTAGATCATCAAGCAGCAGCTGTAATCATCATTACAATTCAGGCCAATGACGTAAATGCTGTCGAACACGTTCAAGATCAGTTTGCAAAAGCTGAGGTTACAATTTATATACAAGCGTACAATAACAGCAATCCAGTTTTTACGATATCAACGTGGACACCAACGAACCCTGTCATAAAGGTAGCGGTACGAGAAGAACAGCGTTTAGGAGCGACCTTAATGACATTGTCAGCTAAAGATCCTTTGGATGGGAGGATTATTTCGAAATTTGAAGAAGTGAAAGGAGCACAGGATTTTGTTAGCGTGGATCCTCATTCAGGAGACATAATTCTGAACAAGAGATTGGATTATGAAAGCTTGCAACAAAAGGTAAGTTGCTTAGAAATTAATTTGCTGAATCCTGAGTTAACGATCGAGTTTCACCATAAATGTCAAAGGAGGGCCATTTCCTTTTTTGTATAAGATTCGATTATATAAAAAAAGTACTCTCTTGTTTGCAACTAAAATTTGTGTAGTTTCTTAATGTGAATATTATATTACAATCAAATGTCTTTGATTTAAGTATTAAATATACTTTCAGTCATTCAGTTTGCAAGTTCACGCAATTAGCGACGATGACAAAAGGACGAGTGAAGCGACAGTAATTATTGAAGTTCAAGATATAAATGACAACAGCCCTCAATTTTCTCAAGAGGTAAGAATGAATAATAATCTAAGTACCTATTTTAATAAGATAAATTAAAGTTTGCAGTTAATTATATTCAGAGGAATTCCTAAATTGATTTTATACTTCATACAAGTGGTCCTAATTCTTTTTGTAAGCATATTCAATTCAATTCAATTCTTTATTATATTGTATTTAAATTTAATGAATTAAGCGGAAGGAAGTAATGTAGTAACTTCAGTGTAAGCACTAAATAAAAATTAAGGAACAAAATGTTTTTTGGTTCAGTTGTTCATTTGTTTTTGTCTTTATGTAATTTGACAGTATGTGAAGTTAATGCTCATATATACAACTGAAGGCTATGATTATGTAAAAGAAGATGTAAACAAATTCAAAATAAGCAAAAATAAGAATTGTTCATAATTTAGGAGCTTGTAGACGTAAAACGATTTAGTGTGAAATCACGTGTTCAAATACAGGGCTGTTTGATCAGTACATTAACACTTCAAATATCCAAAAAAAATTCCGCTGCCTTTACATTCCAGAAGTGTGTTCTTTTATAAGTGCTGGTACATTTGTTATTCTTTTTTTATATCTTAATTGCGTCATGTTTGTGTTTTATTGATACAATATTTTATTTTCCGTCTATACACAAACTTAAAATAATGTTGTTTAAAATTACTTAAAATTATAACATTCTCAGTAGATACTGCATCTTGTTACATTTTTTGTATCGACGACATGTTTCAATGTGTATTACATCATCATCAGGTCTATCAATTTTAATATATTTTAAAAACTGGATGATGTAATACACATCGAAACATGTCGTCAAAAAATGTAACAAGATGCAGTATCTACTGAGAATGTTATAATTTTAAGTAATTTTAAACAACATTATTTTAAGTTTGTGTATAGACGGAAAATAAAATATTGTATTTGTTATTCTGTTTCTCCAGGTAAAATTTTGTACTTCTTGTAATTTGTTAACACGTCTACGTTACAGAGCTATAAAACCCGAGTATTTGAGTCTGCAAAATATCCTGAAAAAATATTGACTGTAAAAGCCAATGATCTTGATATAAATGACAACAAAACAGGTTATGGAACTATTCGTTACTCTTTAAATGGTGGAAGTGCTGCGTTGTTTGATGTTGATCCCGTATCAGGAGTCGTTAAAATTGCTCCAAATGTTACGCTGGATAGGGAGAAGCAGCCGCTATTGAGGTTTAATGTCGTGGCATCAGACACTCCTCAAGGTGGCAGTGAACAGCGCAAGTCTATTGCAGTGGTAAGTAAATCGTGGCTATTTATAAATTTATAAATTTCTGGGTGATGAAAGAATTTGCCCTGATGAGTGGAACTTACATTTTCTGATTTAAAATCTTTGTAAGTAAGCGACGTGTTATATTCAGTACTTCGTAGAAGTTCATTTGATGTGAAGATACATCTTAAATGTATTTTCAAATTATATATGAAATATTGTTCGTAAGACTAAAATTAAAAACTTGGTGATGGTTTGAAATTTTTATGTTAAATATGACACATTTAATGTACATAGATTCTGTAGTTCAGAAAATGATAAATTATATGCAATATATTGATAATCTTAACTATTTATTTTTAGTGCAACGCACAGGCATGAATCAACTGTGAGAGCTTTAATTAATAGTTAATATGAAGTAAAGTTAAATCTTATAAAATTTATATAATTTTCTATATTATACATTTGCCGGTCATAGTGGCCGCACTTGTGCGCTTGGACACTGGGACTTTGGGTTTGAATCCCTCTCAAGCCATGGATGTTTGTCCACGTCTTTATGTGTTGTGCTGTCCTGTGTACAGGTAGAGGCCTTGCGACGGGCCGATCCCTCGTCCAAATGTCTAAATAGATTAAATAACCTCCAAAAGAGGTGGCCAAGACCCGCACTGGGTTGTAGATCCACAGATGACGATATGTCGATATATGTTTATTTATTTATGTATTATTCTTGTTTGCTGCTGTGCTTATGAAACTGATTGATGATAGACAGATTAAGGTGTTACATAATATTCTTTAGAATGAAAATGTTTTCAGGTTTTAGTAGATGTGCTAGATGTGAATGATAATGCTCCATCGTTCACGAAGCGCATGTACTCGGCAGTTGTACCAGAAAATGTAGCGGTGGGCACCGATGTTACTACTGTTACTGCAGTGGACCCTGATGATGGAGGTGGAGGACAGATAACCTACGATCTGTCAAATGAAGGAGAAGCAAATGGATTGTTTGCTATCAATCATACCACAGGACATATCAAAACACAAAAGGCCCTTACTGGCAAAGGTCGTACAGAACCCTACCATCTGATAGTACGAGCACAAGATGGAGGGAACCCATCATTATCAATGGATGTACCTCTTAGTATATATATAGGAGATGTTTTCACCAATGATGGAGTACCGCTCTTTATTCGACCAACGTTCAATGAAGTCGCTAAAATTTCTGAGGTGAGTCTTCCTTATGGACCTTGTAGTGGGATGTAGAGTGGTACGGTATCTTGAGAGGAAGAAACAAATTATTTGATGCTTCTTAAATGATTACTTTTTACTGTTTGGCACAGCAATTACCATTTAAATTAACTTCTTGGTACTGCGTTAGGTGTGACACTTGGTATCTTGTATCTTTGTAAACAATGTTTATGGCTGAAGTGATTTACAGAATAATTCTGAAAGGGTCTTTTGATGTTATAACGAAATTAATATCACTTGGTTCTTGGAGTTGTCCTATATCTTAGTATTCTGATCAGAGCCGTGTTTCGGAAGCTGGATCTTTCCTATCCTTGGGTTATGAGGTGGGGAAGTGTATATTCAGTCGGGTCTGTTGGACAAAGCTAAACTCATTCACTGGTCCAGTGAGGAGAGGAACAAATTTATTTTCAAAAATGTTGTATTTTGTTCAGAATTCTGAGACAGTAGCTAAAATCCAGGAACCCAGTAACAATTGATTTTACAAAGATTAGACTCCATGAGAACATAACACTTCACTAACATTCCAATTACATGTATTTTAATATTCTTGCAAAAATAAGCATCTCTATTCTTCAATTTCTCTTTTATAATGCATTACTTGGCATAGACATTCAAGTAGCAATACGTTAACTTAATTATTTGTTGAATTTTGTTGTTTAATTTCATATTTTGGGATGGTTCTTGTCAGTGCTTCTTTTTAAATTAATTTATGTAATAAGACCTCTGAAACGTTGGTTAACATCGACCAGACTACACAGCGCAACAACCCAGAAGACAGATATCTTCATACTCTCCGCTGTGAAAACCTCAAATCTTAAACAGTTAATTATCTGTAACTACTTTAAATTTTGTATTTCTTTTCAGAATTCTTCAATAGGATCTCCAGTTTTCCAGGTGATGGCCACAGATCCTGATGATCCAAATTCACCAAATGGGAAGATCTCATATAAATTCCTAGATGATGGACTGGATGCAGTTGCTTTCAATATTGGTAACTGAATTACTTTTTTCTTCTCGTAGGTCTTTTTTGTTATTTCGTCTGTTTGTACGTAGGCCTACTCTGTTATCATGGACCTGAAACACAGAAGAGCTATAGTTATTCAATTTTGTAGGTATGAATGAGTTTATGCATGTGTGTGTCGTACACTGTGAAGGCATGTTGCATTATTAATTAACCTTGGTGTTGCGTTGAGGAGAAGGGTTTTGGCTGCATTCATCTGTATTTATCTGTTGTGAAGAACTTTACCCAAAAATGCAAGAGTGCTCAGCCTTCCAGGGGCAGACAACATACACATGAAACTGATTATTATTTTTATTCTGTTCAGATGACGACACTGGTCTTATCAGTACAAGGCTACTGCTTGATCGAGAGCAGAAGGAAAATTATTCTTTAATCGTTGTCATTCAAGACCATGGTGATCCTCCTCAGCAGGCGTCCAGGGTATTACAAGTTCAAGTGCTTGACATCGATGATCACAAACCTCTTTTCAAGAGGGGACTGGTAAGTATGAGTAGCGATAAAATAATTTGTGAAAACGTCCTTGGATTTAATACCAATATTCTCATTTAAAAATGTGAAAATAATGCACATATAATTATGTAGTGAGCAACTATTATACTTTCGCATTATTAATCGAGTTTACAAACTGTTCACGTTTTTCCACCCATAAAATTACACAAAATCGGAAAAGTGTACTCTGTAGAGTACACAGAAGTTCCGTAGTTGTTCTTCGTGTCGTATCAGATGTGCGTGATATCAAATAATTCACATCGCCACTGATAGATGTCAGCATGATCTCAGTTGAATGTGACAGGCAGGGAAGACATGCTCATATCACATTCTTCACTTACGCTAACATGTAAATGGAAACAGTATTCAGTGTCATATTTTCTTTCTTTTAATAGTAATAATGTTTCCTAATTGGAAACATGGCATAAAATTTATTCAACGGAATGCAGGTTATGTACTTGTTTTCTGCATAGCAAACAAGTTTTTTTAATTGATCTTTATGTAGAACAATCACGAAGACCATTAAGAATGCAAATATTGATTTATTCTCTGCAGTCAAGGTTAAACTCATTATTAGTTGGTTTCAGCTTCAGCGAAACTTAAAGCGATCGTACGAAAGGATTTGAATGAAAACATGCATTTGCTATGAAACGGAAATATAATATAAATGCCCAACAGACTTGGTCTATAAAATGGCTGATACTATCGTCTAAAATTTAGGGAGAAGATACTAAACATTCTTAAAATAATAACTGCCACGACCGGGATTGCTGTCAACTACGTGTCATCGTAGATTTAATTTAATTTTATTTCAAGATTTTATATATTTTAATCCTTTAGATTGGGACTATATTATTTTGTGTGACACATTTTCACGAGGTTTGATTTCTAGCGATCATCTGTCGTCAGTAATACAGTAAAAAAATATATATATATATATCTCTTATTTTCTGACCAAATGCATTAGTAATGAATTTACAAAGCCTTAGGTTAGGAATTTATTCTTCTTAGGATGATGAACCACAAGGTCTGACCATCAGGGAAGAAGTAGATATCGGTACAGAAGTCGGAACAGTCGAAGCGGTGGATGACGACATAGGTGAAAATGGAATGATCGATTACCTCATAACATGTAAGTTACATCTGGCGGACAGCAAATATGCAGAGCATAGGGTAACTGCTGTTCCCCGCATTTTGTTTTCACTTTCGAGACGTTTCACGCGAGTTATTGCATAATTACCAGTGTTCCTGATTTTTATTGTTCAACGGTCAATGACCACATTATGAAGGCGTACCCAAAATCCTCATGCTTAAAGAACCAAGAATTGGTTCCTATATCTGCCAGCGCCAAATTAACTCACCGTCCTAATTGTGGGCGTGGCTAAAAAACACGTAAGTGGTCACAGCGGTTCAAGGGGTTGTAACGAAGGTCTTCTATTGCAATAAATGAACAGAGACAAGATTTATACAAAATTTTAAAGAACACTTTTGAAAAATGCATACTTCAAATTGGGTACGCCTTTTAAATAATACCTTAAGCGACATGTAACATGAATGCATTTCTTAAGCACAGACAGAACATTGATCGAAGTCACTTGAAAATTGTTGTAAAAATGAAATAAATTCTTTTTTATCCTTATGAGACTTCTTAATGACTTCTCAGATGGTAATGAGGATGGACTATTTTCTATAATGCACACATCAGACAACAAAGGAATGATTACCGTAGCGAAGAGATTAGATCGAGAGGCAGCCTCAGAACACTTAATAACTGTGAAGTGTTTTAAGAAGTCTTCCAGGCCTCGCAGTTTGAGGAAACAGTACAACAGACAGGTAAAAAGATTTTAATCTATCAACTATTCCACGAAATATATCGAGTTTTAGTATAAATTTAAAAAAAATTAGTTTAGGAATGAGTAATTTGTTTAACAATATGAAATCTTAAGATAAAATATTTTAGTGACTCGTGTATAAATTATTTTGAATGCATAGATTGTCTGATTACGTTTCAAAACTTAGTAGGTTGCTATTTTCTGTAACACAATATACTCGGTCCTTAAAGCTGAATGTCCATGAAAAAGTTTAAATTAAAATTTGTTATTCAATCCAGAAAGCTGAATTCTGTTCGAAGTGTGTATAATTTAAAGTTAGTTTATTACATATCATTAGTTATTTAATTATATATATTTAGAAGAATTCTGTAGTATCTTTTTCAATGTACTATAGTATTTTGCAGCGTCCAACGCCGTAGCCGCGCGGTCTGAGGCATCATGCTTCGGACCGGCGATACGGAATGCGCGCTGTTTCGAGTCTCAGGAAAAGAAATTTTCTCATGAGCTTTCGACCGGTGTACGGGACCGGTGCCAACCCAGCATCGTGAGGAAATTGGGGAGCTACAATGGGTAGCGTAATCCGGTCAGGAAAACTAGCAATGGCTGGGGGTTTGTCGTGCTGACCACATCACCCTATATCTGGTTGGATGATCGTTCACCTCTGCCGAGGCATGTGAACGTGAGGCCAGCAGTCAAGCTAGTCGGCTTTGGCTCTCTGGAGCTGTTACGCCACGGATTTATTTTTTTTTAGTATTTTGCAGCGGAATTGGTGGCTGAGTAGAGTTCTGCTCTTTGTGAGTGACCGATCAGCGCAAAGAAGGTCTGTTCAGAAACTCCGTGGTAGAAACATCGGCAGCCGCACTGCGTTGTTTGCCAATTCTTACATGTTCTTTGCGTAGTGTTGTGGAATCCAATGTTCTGCGATGCTACATCTGGCACCACTGTATGTTGTTTCCTCACTGTCTCGCCCCTCCACCTACCACCACTTCTTCCTACCATGGCTTCAGCCGCCAATTCCGCTGAAAACTCTTATAGTTCCTTTTACTTTCATAGAGATTGCAACAGACATTACACAAAATGATGTAACGATTTGACATGAGAGGGGTAAATTTGCAGCAGTGAGGGTTAGTATGTTAATGTAGCGGAGAAATTATATTATTTTGTTTTGATGTGCAGGATCCATCGGAAAGGCAAGTGAGAATTATAGTACTGGATATCGATGATAACAAGCCTGTTTTTACAAAGGAAAATATCACTATAGGTGAGTATCGTATGTAAAAATGTATCTAATTGTTTATTATGTCATAAACCTATTTACTTATTTTAAGTCAAGCCAAGTACCAAGACAGAAGAGGAATCGCTGATGAGGTCAGAAGTTGCGATATTTCTTCTTCTATGGCTCTCCGGTCCGTATTCGGTCCATGGCCTCCTCAATTCTCCTCTTCTGTTAGGTCCGTCTGTCCGAGGATTTGATTGAAGTTTTGAAACATCTTCCTTTTTACGGTGCGACCCAACCCCCGACCTGGAGGTCCAGGGTACCTGTCTTAGTCTGACCTCTCCCCCTTGACCAATCTGGCTAGGGAGGCCCTACCAGTAGCTCTTGGGGTCACCGAGGTACTCAAGCCCCACCACCACGACAAGGTGCACGTACCATTAAGTGGGGGTTGCGATATTTATTTCACTAATTTAACAGTCATAGATTCATGTGTAGCATTTATAAAATTATTGTTTGCATTTAAAACTTTCAGTACTTGTAAAATCCCTGCCCCAGAACTACTTTGTCCGCTATAAATTTTACGTGGACTGTCATCTGATTGAACCCATGTTTCTTCATTGGGAAACTGTAATATGAGCTGTCTCGAGGCATTTCATCGTCATTGCTTTGTGCCTGTGCCTTGATTTATAAAAGTAATTCCAATTATGAGACTGAAAAAGGAAACTTTTTATCTTTTACTAATTGAAAATAAGTATAAAGATTACTTTTATATCTTTTAACACAGTCAGAAAGACGCATGGATGGAACCATTAGGTGATCAAACTGGATTTTGCAATAAGAGATGACAGTCTTTCATTTCTGACACCTAGCGTAGTCATTTCTGGTTGTTCTGATTTCAGGCGTTCGCCTGAATGTTCCTGTGGACAAAAAGGAAGCTAACGACATCGATTCAGACGCTCAACCTATCACGTACAGCCTAGTCAACTCTACGTTTTTCTCTCTAGCACCATCCATTATAGACACAGTGCCGGTGTCAGCCAATCACAGTGCAGTGTTCAGACTCGACAACAAGACAGGAGAACTGAGAACGGCGAGCAGCATGGTTGGCTTTGTGGATGGCTTCTTTGAATTGGACGTGACGGCAAACAATAGTGAATTTAGCGGAAGAGAAGTTAATACAACAGTCAAGGTTCGGTATATTCTGATTTCATAAGAAATAAATCTAACACACTGTCCTACTTGTTTCCGTTGAAGCCGTCGTTTATGCGGAGGATTAAGATATACCGCGAGTCTTACTGCCCGACACTGCCGGAAAAAATTCTGAAAAAAATATGATCAAATATATTTCTTGAATTTTTTATAATTATCTATTGCTACATGTTTTTTTGTGAAAATATATAATTTTTTGAAAAATTCGTTTGTTCACACATTAGTATTAACCCTTCCCAAGTGGATTTTTTTGGCCTGGAGGTGGAATTAAGAAAAATTAATTCACGGAATAGAGCGCGGTAAATATCGCAAACATGGTCGGACTTCACTCGCGTATATATTTAGAGTCCTTTCGGAGCAAGAATCGATGAATTGGAAAAAAAAAATTGTAGGCATCAGTTATAGCGTGGCTGTCTTATAACGCGGGTCAAAACCCGCCCACCCCCGAAACCCTGCAATATAACCGGGGAGCGGTGTATTTATTTATAACATTTATCACTGTATGTGATTGAATTACAGGGTATTGCCATGGAAGCAATTGTGTGTTGTTAAATAATTATTGGATTATGTAACACATTCTCTTCTGCACAGATATTTGTGCTTCGTGATCGAGACCTTTTGAAGTTTGTGTTCAGCAAACCACCGACAGATGTCAGACGAGTACTTAACGACTTCCAGAGGGAGGTAGAGAAGGCGCTTCTGCTTCCTGTCAGTCTCAACATTTATGACACTCAGTTTTATGCCAAGGAAGATGGCAGTCTTGACTTCAGCAGTACAAGGTTTGTTAGCCACTTTTAGAATTAAATTTGTTTTTTGTTTTCAGCATTGCATGCAATCTTTCACAGAATTTGGGGGTTGTACCGCGAGTTCCCCTCGTGCAGATAATGCTTCTGAATGTATGAAAAGTTATTCTTATGATAAGTGAGAAAACTTGGGAAGATGATTGGAGAAAAGAAAATCTTACAGTAATAACTTGTGATTGTCCCGCGCCGTAGCCGCGCGGTCTGAGGCGTCATGCTTCGGACCGGCGATACGGAATGCGTGCTGGTTCGAGTCTCGGCGGGGAAAAGAAATTTTCTCATGAGCTTTCGACCGGTGCCAACCCAGCATCGTGAGGAAATTGGGGAGCTACAATGGGTAGCGTAATCCGGTCAGGAAAACTAGCAATGGCTGGGGGTTCGTCGTGCTGACCACACGTCATCCTATATCCGGTTAGATGATCGTTCACCTCTGCTTAGGCATGTGAACGTGAGGCTTTGGCTCTCTGGAGCTATTACGCCACGGATTTAATTTTTAATTTTTAATAACTTGTGATTATACATTTGTTCCAGTTCCTGTTTCCAGTTGGTTGGTAAGGAAAGCTACGACCTTAATGACATGCAGTCGTTGCTTCAGGATCCAAGTAACATTGACCTGAACAAAGTTTATGATAAATACAATGTGGAAGGTGTCCAGGTAATAAGACCTTTTCAGACATTTAGAAAATATGTAACTAACGCTGTATTCACACAAATGTAACCCTTCATCTGAAATTGTAAAATATTTGCTTACAAAAACTGAATTTGATGATTTCATTTTGATAGCGCAAAGTGTAGGAGTACACTGTATAGCAGTAGACTTTACGTCATCATTTATATTAGCTGTGATGGCCGTTAGGCAGAGCAAGAAGGTTGACCTTGAAAATTTTCCCTTTTCTTGTAGCAGAAAGTAAGGAGTTGTTGTATATTGCCAATTGCTGTAAAACACGGTGAGATGGTCCTTGGTAAATATGACATTTTCGGCCACCGTGTCCTTCCATTTGTAGCAGGATTTCAGTGCTGTTTGCCTTAACTATAATTAAAACTATTTTGAAATAGATGATACAGGTGACCACCATCATTTACTGTCTATAAGGAACCGAAGATTTTAAGAGAAGTATAATAAATAAGGGTCCGCAGTGGCCGTGCGGTCTGAGACGTGGGCCTTGTGCCGATTGGTCGCTGGGACCGTGGGTTCGAATCCCACTCAAGCCATGGTAGAGGCCTTGCGACGGGCCGATCCCTCGTCCAAGGAGTCCTACCGAATGTCTACAGATCAAGCCAACGTAAAATTGGGACCCGCAGTGCTCAGGCACTTGAAGAACGGATCGTTCCCAGTATCCCGTTATGGTATTACCCAGTCCCTCCCTGTAATGCCTGATGATATAGTCTAATGTTGACCTGTGTAGATAAATGAAATAATTACTGCACTGGACTGTAAATGAGAATGGAAAAGACACAGTTAAGGTAAAGAGTTCGTTAAGAGGGTGTCCGTGAAAGGAGAGTCAGCTGTACGTAATAAATTTCACCAGCGAACATCTATGTTCCAGAGATGCGCTCCTCTTATCGTTAAAGCAGAGGCTTCTTGGATTCAGCTCTGGGTATTAGCAATTGCGTGCTTCATCGGATTAGGTGCTCTGATGGCTGGCATAGCTACGTGCTGCTTACATGGAAGGTAAGACGAAATACCTATCGAAGTATAATCTGCATCTCTTTTAAGAATTTTTTCTTGGGAATTTTTAATCCTGTTTCTTAAATTTTAGGTACAAACGTCATGTAAAGCGGAGTTTGTTACGAGACTGCCCCCGAGTTCCTGTTTCTAGTATTGGGTATTTATCAGGTACAGGTGCCTCATCTACGATGATTATAACGCCCTCGGCTGCTTTATCAGAAGGACCGCGAATGTACGAATGGGCGCACGACGGCCCAGGATTACCTCCGGGTCATGACAACATGTCGTACCATAGTTTCCCAACAAGGTAATATTTCTAATTTCCCATGGTTCATTTTTGTTGCTAGAACAAACTTTAATTTTGTAAACAGACTGTATAAATGAATTATAAATATTTATATATATATCTCCTTTTGTGATAAGCCTTCCGTTTGCCACTAATTACAGTACAAATTGGTTTAGGAAAATGGTTCCAGTTTCTTTTAGATTTAATTAGTTTCTTAAAAATCTAACTTGGTTAAAATACAAAATTAAAAAAAAACATAAAGCCTGCTGTATATATCATGCATTCCGCACTCGTAGCGTCACACCTAAATAAAGTAATTCACGCAAATTTTTAATTCATAGTTGTACTTTGGGGAACTTGGGTTAATGAATTAAACCTCGTTCCTCTCCAAACATCAGGGTTGTGTAGAAAATTTATTTTATAAAGAAATTTTGGACGACGAATGTCTCGATATCCATCGATTTTGCCTTCTGAAAGCCAAAATAATTTTTAAAATATTTGCATGCTGTAACCCAGTCATAGCGTGTCAAAAAATTGAAGCTTTCGCTGACGAGAACACCGTCATGTCCCACAGACATCAGTGAAGTCAAATTAAGCCATGGGAACTATTTCCTTCTTAAAGAAGCCTTACATTTTCTGGTGTCGTATTATAATACTCGAGCAACGTTTCGAAATGAAGTAATTTCCTTAAAACTTTCGTATAATTAAGTAAGGAAATTAACTTTAACAAAAGTCTGAGGGCCCAGTTCTTGGACTTTGAAGATGCTGTAATTTTAAATGTATAACATTTGTTTGTATAGTTTTATAAACATTTTTTTATACTTTTAGTGTTGTTATCTGTAACGTTATATTTAAATATTTCCTTTTATAACGCCTGTATCAATAAATACACGAAAATTTATAAATAAAAAGTTGTAATTTATTATTTGTTTTGAAATTTTTGATTCTCTTTCATGGATAAGTACAGGTGGTAAAATGGAATCGTAACAGCTTTGACCGAACGGATGGGTGACAGATGGCCGAAGCAGCGCAGCCGTCAATGGTAAGGACCTACAAGGCTTTGTATAAGATTCTGAGGTTAATTTAGGGGAAATGTGGTATACATGTATTACAGATGGGCCTAATTTGCTCTTACGTTGATAATACAGAACATTGGTGACTTATAAGGTCATTAAGTTATTGTATGCTAATATATTTTGTTGCAATTTTCTTGTGTAGTAACGTCCTCCATATTAGTGTATTTTATATATTGCTTGTTTTACCTTTTGTGTTTTGTCTTGTGTTCGTGTGCTCATCTCTGTGCTGTATCTGTAATTGGCCTTCTGGCTGTTGATACAGCACACTTTGAATTCAATTTTAGGTTAAGAATACAGTGCAAATTGGACAAGAGATCACATTGACCCAGTTGCTTGATGACATTCTCTGTCAGTGAAATTAGCATCGTGAACGGATGTAAGCTCACGCTGTGAGATGTCTGGTTATTAACAATCTGTCTAGGTCCGTAATAACTAGTCTCATCAGTACGAATTTGTATGGACGAGAGACTCAGCATGGAACTGCGCTGTGTTAATCCACCATAACTAAGGTCACTTTCTTCTTTTTTAGAGAGTGGAAAATAACGGCATGGTGAACGCGTGTGTATGATTAGCAGCCGTGTGTAAAGTGCAGAAATATTATCAGTGTTGAAAAGAATATGAAATCCAACTACTTGCAAATGTCGGAAGAATAAATTTGTTTATATTCGTAATCTTATTCAGAGCTGCCAACATCGCTTTCGGATAACTACAGTCTTTTATTTCTTACTTTCCCTCGTTTAAGGTTTTATCCGTCTCATGTTGTTTGCAAATTTACAGTGTCGTCTTCTCATTTGGACATTACAGTGATTCGTACTTGACTAAACTGATAATCGATCATCTGGTTAGGAATTCTTGGTCGTTTATAAAATTCAAGGATCCGTTACGTTAAACTACAGCCTGCTACAAGATCATATCCTGAGCAGCTTGGAACCAGGAAAAAACCTCGCATTCGATTTCATTAAGATATTTGTTTATTTTATGCTCCAGTCTGAGTAAATGATCTTTTCCCTTCAGGTTTTCCCAATAAAATTTTGTGTGCATTTCTCACCTAGTACGCTTTCTGCATATCGGAGCCTCTTCCTGAGCTCAATACGCCTGCCAGGTAATTCATGTGCTTTGAAAGACTGAATAAAATCACTAAAATTAGCCACAGGCAGGGGAGACATTCCAAATGGAATACAATCTCGAAAGGTAAGAACCGCGTGGTAGAGAAGTGATCTATATACCCACAAACATTCAATCATGATGCGTGGCGCCGCTCTGTGACAACTTGATGCATTAAACTGTTTCAAGTTAACGCCGCTGATGCAGATGGCGTTTGTAGAACAAAACTGTTTGGATAGATTACTTCGGATAACCTGTCGTCCGAACAATGGTAATTATTAAACTTTCTAAGTTCTCTGTGGTTATAACATCAAAAAGGAAGGAACTGGACATTATTTCAGAGCTGTCCTCAATTATTTATCTGCCTGTCGTTTTAATTAGGACTAAAACTAAAGCCTACATGCAAACGAATAACAAAATAATTAAAATAATTTATCAGTTATCCAAGCAGATAGCAGCACTTAACTTCCTTCCCCCACACTCGTCAGTTCAAAAACAAAGGAGAAACAGCTCCACACCAAAACAAGACGTGGAATAATCATCACAAAATGGGACAGGTAAGATGTACCATAACAATAAGACTTCATATTACCCAGACAATAAATATCAAAACAATTTTGTTTACAAACATACACAAATCTAAAAACAATTGAACAGCAAAAATATATCATTGTCACGGAAAGAAATATTTGTTTACGTATTCTTGTACAGGAATATGAAAAACCGATCACAACTGGAAACACTTCACACGTGCTACTGATGTATACGCGTATTTAGGAATAGTTAGGTTGTGGGGGAGGGGGGAGGTTTGCACAGGCGCATTCCGACGTGAGAAAGGAGTGCAAGGCTGACGACGGGACGCTAGGCGTCGAGTAGAGTCAGTCTGTCGGTGTAACTAGACCCTGCCCGAACAGCACTGACTTAACGAAAATTTGTCATGTAAACATCGTGAGTGTAAAGGAACAACTTCTGCGTGTTACTAGAAAGGACTCTTCAAGATTTTGTGCACCAATTTATTAAGAAAACGCATAGAACAGTGTGAACCATGTCGTAAGCTTCTTCGAATTGACAACTTGGTTTCACAGACGATATCCAAAAAAAAAAAAAAACGAAAGGTAAGATTTGTGTTTGAGTAGTTTTAAACTGTCTGGAACATTAAAAAGACATTTTAAAAAGTAAAAGTCTTGAAGAAAATATGACCTCAATTTAATCAGGGTTTCTTTAAATTATAAATTTGGTGGTGTGTATAATTTTTCTGAAGAATATACCAGAATTTCGAACGTGTAAACAATAAATCGTGTATTTCGAATACGCGAAGGACGATTAAAAAAAAATACAAAATTCTTTCGAATGTTACAAAATTGAATGAAAAGTAGGCGTGAATTGTAATTTTACAAGCGAAGTTAAAATATATTACTACATTTTACTGTATTTGCTACTTGTAGTCTTGGATCTGAAATAATGTATCGAGTATGTTAAACTTAAATTTGTGTTCGCTTTGTCCAACAAATCCGATTCGGTCTAATCTGTTATGTTATCTCCATATTATCTGGCGATATACAGAGAAATTAAAGATATTTATAAGATATTTATATGAAAGCCGAAACATGTCGAGAATGTTCCATATGTAAATCGAGTACTCGATACGGAACAAAGGATAATATTTTAACCATTTAATTATCTTATATTACTTTATTGTGATTGACGGACAATTTTAATATATTTTAATACTATTTTTAGAGAAATTAAAATAAATAAACAATAATTCAATACCTAATTATCTTATTCAGATTTTAACAAGTTTTATGATGTTAGGGTACTTTATAGACATACTGTGTTGGACACTGTTATTCTCTGAGGTATATTGGATATATACGACGATTACAGATTTGATTCTGATACATTTTCAGGTGACTTCTCACTGTACTGACAATTTGTAACTTACGAACTTACCGACAACGATCCATGGACTTAAGTAGAGTCAAAACTGGAGTGACCTGTGGGTCACAGTACTAGCCCAGCACTCCACAGTTTTCAGGTTTGATCCCGACCGTTGTCATTGGCAACACGAAGAAAACTTGAACAGGGGAGCACAGTTCACGAAACGTCGTGTGTACGAAATAAACCCCAGACGATGGAAGATGTCTAACATACTGTTTCTATAACGAATCAACCATTCTTAAAACATCTAGAGTTTTGAAGGCAAATATTTTTTTTCAAAATTTATCTCTTTTCAGCATATTAATTTAATAATTGAATCGGTTATTTTGAAAAACCACGTAAGTCCACAAAATTAACTTTAAAGAAAACTGAAAAAAACTTATCTTACTCCAAGAATAAATTAAATCAAAACAAAAGATGAGACGACATGAGTCAGGGACTCATGTTGTTTTAACGGGTAATATTTGGTTGTCCGATTAAACTTCGTATTCCGTAAAATGTGTTCTCTAGCACCGGAAGATGTAATATAAACCTTATTTTTCTTTGAATGCAAGGATATTTAATCGTGGAGTAATAAGAACGTGGTATGTTTTCAGGATGTGTATGGAGTATACAACGCCTTGGTCTTTCGACGATCACTTATTGGCTTCCTATTGGTTGAAAGCCCACGAAGTGCCTTTGAGGGCTATTCGATCCATGTACTTCGAATATCTTCGTCCTGTGAACGCCTTGAACTACGATACAATTTCAACATTTTCGAAATTTAACCGAGTAAAACCTCGAACTACATCATAATCTTATTCTAATTCAGGGCTTCCAGATTTCTAAAGAAATACGAAAGAGTTGATCATGAACATTGGTTTTAGGATACTTAAGCTGGTACGGTAATAATCTGTATTAAGATTTACGTTATTAAATCATATTTTTATTATTATAAATAAAAGCCTGTCACTAATCGTAATTTAAATAATTCTCTGTGTTACAGAAGAATTTCCAAACGCGATCCGTCTTCGACCTGGGATGTGTCTTCATCTATGCTGACGTCATCGTGGAAATCCACACGCCCGTGGATTGAGAAAGACGTAGATTTCTTTAAGACCCCGAGTAATTACGCGCCATGTCAACTATTTACGTTGAAATTTTACAAATCATATCACCTGGTCTTCATACGACATGACACTTACAGACACATGAAGGATGCATTTATTATGTTGCACTAATGGAGTACTAATAAGATAAATGTCAATGTTTTAGTTCTCTGAATTTATGTCTTTTTTAATATTATACATCTCTTACTTGGTAGACGTTGAAAGTCACTTAGGTAAGGGAAAGAAAAACACAGAGTGTCCCAAAAGTATGTGCACACCTTTTAGTCGATCTACGAGGGGGAGCTAGCGTGAAGAACACATGTCTGGGTAAATCTTTTCCCGACCGATGGATCGGACGTAGATGATCTTTGAGTACTCCGCACGTAATGCGATTTTAAGTGTGCACTTTCGTCCCGAGGATGGAGGCGGCAAGGAATAAAAGGTGTGTGCATGTTTCCAACATTTCAAACTTACTCTAAACGCGGCTTTGAGGACTTATCGAGGTCAGAATAGTTTATCTAGAACAGAACAAAAACTCTCCGTAATAAAGATCATATATTTAATTGTTTATTTTAACAGTCTAATCACAATAAAATATTTAATTAAATATTAAAATATTAAAAATATTATTACTATAATTAACATTTAATATTCAAAATATTAAAATATTATTACTATAATTAACATTT
>NW_019060431.1:220728-250410 GCF_000696155.1 Zootermopsis nevadensis
TGCACGTATGGGGGAGATAACAAATGAGTACGAAGTTTTCGTCGGAGCACCTAAATAAAAACTACCATCCGGTAGAATTAAGTACAAATGCAAGATAATTTTAAAATAGGCTTGATAAATGATAAATAAATGAATATGGCCAGAGGATGTGGATTGGATTAATATGGCTCAGAATGGAAACCGGTGCCACATTCTTACGAATACTATAATTAAATTTTGCTTTACATTAATGGTGGGGAAATTATTAACTAGCTGAGCGACTATCAGGTTGTCAAAGAGGTCTCATATTTTTAAAATTTATTTTCTCGTGTTCTTTATCCACCTACGAATTGGCCTTCGAAATTGATTCTTTTTTTCAGGGTTTTAAAGTCAAATCTTTGCACGTACCACCAATCTTACTATCTTTTATTTGATATATGGTGAGGGTTTAAAGTTCTTAAGCTCCTCATTATGGGAATTTCTTCATTCTGTTATTTACGTTTCATTATAAAAGAATGTTCCCCTTACAACCGATCTGTTTACGAGCTTATGGTAGAATCACTTTCCAAGTCCGACGCTCATATAAAATAAGACGCAAAGTCGTATTTGTACAGATTTTAATCATTAAGTATTGAAATGAAAGGGATTTTAAAATTCTGTGAACTGTATCAAATCTTGTTCCGTGTTGCGTTATCGGCAAAAGAATCCTTTTTATGTCAGAGTTCGTGGAATAGCTCACCATTGGCTAAATTATTCCATTAATGCAAGAGAGTTTTTATTTCAATTTTCACTACGTGCCATTGATATCCGATTTACGTTAACTCTGTGAAAGCAGAAATCGAATCCAGTCACTGGACACTGTGTCAGTTATGACCTCTGCCCCCTCACGTGCGTCGGATTAACTGAGTTGTAATTTACTCTGAACAGTTACAGAGTAGGATTTGAGGTTCTCATGGCGGCCAGTCTGAAGATGGCTGTCTTCTGGGTTGTTGTAGTCTGGTAGAAGTTTCATCACCCTGATTTTGGAGGCAGCAAGGACCTCTGAAACGTTAGTAAATTTCGACTACACAGAAGACAACCATCTTCAGTTACAGACTAAAATTTTAGATTGCGCAAGATTTTGCAGAAAATTTTTGAATTTAATTAAGTAATTGTTTAA
Source organism: Zootermopsis nevadensis (assembly GCF_000696155.1). Next base: position 221,867 of record NW_019060431.1, read on the forward strand.
TTTTAACCGTCTAATCACAATAAAATATTTTATTAAATATTAAAATATTATTACTACAATTAACATTTAATATTTAAAATATATTATCGAAATGTTCGATTTATAATTAATTAATTAAGTTTTATGTCTTATTTCATTTCACAATTAACATGAATTTTTGGTATCTGTTCAATATACACTTGCTTTATTAGTCAGTTATGTGATTTTAAATGAAATTAAGTTTTGTCAAACTAACAGTCTCTTTCAAAATGTGTGCCTCGTGGAAATAATTTTATTCTAAGCAACGGAACAGAAACACAGGATGGAAACCGAGCAATTTCAGCGTAGAATCTATAAGTAATTTATTGTAGAAACGATTTCTGCTGTACTAATACCGACCTGTTACCGAACTTGTGGTTTTTCTTCGTCTTAGGGTAGAGATTGAGATGAACTACCATCTGGTGTTTCGATTCGCTGTCTGTCAGCTGCTCAGGAAACCTCTCCTGATTAACTCCTTGCGAAAACCGAACGTGGTGCCCCAAACCGTGGTCAGGTCTCGTCATCGGTCTAGGCTGCAACTTGTATGGCCCGGACGATGTCTGAAGAACAGATTCCTCCATCATCGGATATATATCCAACATCACACTGAAAGGCTTCATCTTATTTGCTGTTTTCGTCGACGAATGAGGAGTCGTTGTTGAAGGTTCTTTGCCGAATGGACGATATATGGCAGACGTGTATGTGCCAGGGTACGTCTGAACTACTGGGTCATGATTTTCGCTGATAGACGGCGATGGAGCTGAAGGTTTACCGAAGTTTATCGGCGGGCGTGGAAAATATTTGTCATTTGGATTAATCTCAAGGACACCCCATCGGTTTCTATGAGGTCGATTAGTAGGGAATCGAATTCGATTATCGAAAGGAGAAAATCGAAAGTCGCTGTTTGCTAGCAGATTAACTTCGGAAGGGTCGGATGGTTTGAAAGCGTGAAAGGGATCCGCTATGTAAGCATGACCATTCAACGATGGATCTGACATCATCTTCTGGTGACTTGAAGTCACTGAATCTTCAACTGATTCTTCAGGTTTGACGTGGTTCTCCTCAGGATGGTCCCTTACAGCAGTTTTGTATACTCCGGAAAATTTTATTCTTCTCCCATTGGCTACAGGCACCGGGAAAGCAACTGTTTCTTGTTTTTTGTTGCTAGGTGATGATTTGTTTGAATCATCCGTTGTTAGATACTTAATGATATCTTGAATGTTCTTAGCTTCGCTCGGATAGCGATAACTGGAGAGTTGTGCGTATTTACTAGGAGAAGCAAAGCCATAATATGGAAGTGCAGTTTGAGGATCATTTTTGAAGACTTTAATCCTGTTACGTGCAAGTCTCTCAGCTGTCAAATTCCTTGTCATGAAAGGTCTAGGTATCTGATAATTTATATTATTCATAATTCTACTCTGTATTACCGGCTCGCTTCTTACTATCAACGGTGGTATCCAGTAGACCGGATAAGTATCTACCCTGTGAAAGCGAGTGGAAGGACCTTCGTTAACAAACGCGTTGGCCTTCGCGTTCCGTCCATGTTTACTACTACTAAGCATTATACCCTGCTCTGAATCAGTATCTTCAGTTGTTGGTATGCGTCTGTAGGGCAATGATCGAGGTTCTTGAGAAATATCATCTCCTACGTCGCTCTGAATTGAAGTGTCTTCGTGAGAGATTTCTGACTGGACGATGTGTGACGGTGTCGTAGAAGTGGACCTTTCTTTCGTTGTTGTTGTGGGGTTGATCTCTGTATGTCTCAGCATCAGCAAATGTTTCGCCCGGTCCTCTCTTGAGGGTGAACTGCCCATCAGACCATATACCATTAATCCCACCTGGAAAGGCATTTAAATTTAAATACAACTCTTTAATAACACGGCCAGGAAAGATATATTTTACAATGCGAAATTACATAAAACGATGTAATGAAAATCTCCATAGTACTGTGTCTTTTTATTTTCGTAGTGTTGTTGGGATAATTAGTTAAATGTCACAATGGGTTATCGGTAAAGTTAATATTATTATTATTTAGTGTTCTGTCTGACGACAGGTCCATATGAACAGGATCCTTTCATCCTTTTCTCGGACTGGGACCTGTTCATATACGTTCTTGGCAGATGATCCAGAAGTGGTTTGCCATTGCCTTCTTCTGTGTGTGAATGGAGTAATTGTGGGGATGCCACGGAGGAAAACCCCGTGTTGCCTAGACCACGGCCTTGCCATATTACCTCAAAACAATGTCTGAATAAGTAATCTTGTCATCAAACGACAGCAACAGTGGAGTAAATGACAGAAACACGCTCTAAATTCCCCATGCCTAGGTTATCAGATATTAAGATATCTGCTCTTCAGGTCATCTGTTCCAGTCTGAGAAATATAATCAGACGACATCAAGCGCTCATAGATAATACTTCTCCGAATAAGTGCAAGTACAAAAACGCTTAGGTGTGGTGCAAAAAATTGCTCGATCCCCGACTAGGACAGAGGACTTTTCCTCTGACCTCTGGGTCCAGACCGGCTCTGGGGCCGTGGCGTGACGCTGACCACTCACCCCATCTATTGCCGAGGTCAAAAATGAGTAGTAGCTATACCTGCTCTCCCCCCAAGCGACCTACGTGGCGTATAGTGGGACTGCTTTACTTTCCTTATAGAGGATCGTACAAATAAGCCAATAGTTACTCTGGTGACCAAGAACTTACCCGCTTATTTTGGAACACCAAGGTTCATTGTCGTGTTCTTAAGAACCCGCCACTGGTACCTATTCTGAGAAAGGTAAATATAGACCACAGCTTAATATTCTGATATTCAATGATTTATTTTAATATTATCACCTACATCTAGGTGTTACAAGTGGCTTTCTCTCTTTTGGGATTTTTGACGAAAACCGTGTTTTCGATGTGTGCTACGTGTTTCACCAATCTCATCCTCCTTGATTTGACCAACAAAATATGTATGAACCGTCTCCTCATGCAAATTTTTTCAGTCTCCGTAACACAAGATGTCTTCAGTCTGTTTGTAGTCTGTGGAACATTTGTACATATTACGAGCCTTTTATAAAATAGGAATATGATTTCAAGGTCATTCCTGCATCTGTTCGAAATTTCCGGACGCAGTTTGATAAAATTCCGTAATGCTAATGAATCCGAATGAGCTCACGTTTTCGAAATCCTCTAGACATTTCTCGATTTAGATTTTATAATCTTTTATGTAAGATTCACCGTTAGCATCGTAATTATTATCTGGATGAATACGAAGGATATCAGATCTTTATTTTCGTTTATACTGTTTTCAAAATGACCACTTTTCGATTTCTGAGCCGAAATTTGCGAGTGACCTGTCCATACTTCAAAGCCGACCTCATATCGTGAACTCGAAACACACGCTCATAACAAGCAGACATCATTTAATGAGAGACTGAGTTTGTTCTCAAATAAACACTTGATTAACAGAGCATGAAATGATTTATGTTAAGGTTCGTCTAAGCATGGAGGAGGTGAATGTCCTATAATTAGTTTGTTTATCTGTAGGTGTTTTAAACTTACCGTGAGCTCAAAATTCAGGTACTTTTAATGTACAGTCATTTATGTGTGAGAGGCTAATGTGTTCATAACGAAAAATGTTTGCAAAACATTTATTTTGTAAGATGAATCACAAGTAAATATTATACAACTTTGTGGTATACGCTTTAAAATTACCACTTCCCTGAACATGGCAACAAATTCTACAAGCGAAGCATCGCAAATCATAAACTTCGGAGGAAATACGCCGATATTCACCAGACTGCTTTAAAAGATTTTATAATCATTTTAGCATTTTATATTCTAACGGAAATACGGCATTACAACCCAGAAGATGAACATTAACTATGCCAAAATTACATAAACCCTGCCGTTGTTATTAGAATTGGCAATAAAGTTTTGCAATAAAGTGATGCCCCTCACTAATTTTTTGTAACTCGGAAAGGAATTACTTTACAAAATTACTAAAGGTTAATGTGAAAATAAATGGACCAAAGACTTGGAATATATTAATAGAAATACCAATTTGACCTTCATTTCATCGAGAATGGTCAGTGCACGTTGCTAAATCTTGGTAATTTTGGACACAAATTTCAATAACGGAGAAGGAAAATGTGGGCGGTACTCGTAAATGCCGAGAATAATATTAAAAAGGGCCTTAAAAACAATGTGTGTGTGGATATATATAAATTAAATCTTGTCCGTCTAATCACAATAAATTCTTATTAAATATTAAAATATTACAATAATTAACATTTAAAATATTTAAAATATTAAATGATGTTCTTTATCGAAATATTCTATGATATATGATATATAATATGATGGTCTAATGTAAATCGAATATTTCGATAAAGAACACCATTTAATATTTTAAATATTTTAAATGTTAATTATTGTAATATTTTAATATTTAATAAGAATTTATTGTGATTAGACGGACAAGATTTAATTTAATATATACTTATTATGTCAAAATATGACGCAACTTTACCATCTAATGTGTGTGGGTTTGAACTATGGTCGGAGTAGGGTTTAGTGGCAAAGTTATGTGAACATGGTAATGAACACTTGGGAACCCTGAAGTAGGTAAATATTTTGAACAGCCATGCAGCTATTAATTTCTGAAGACGAAATTTTTTCCGTTGATATAGAAGTCAGAATAATTGAAGTAACCTAACCTACAGGGAATAATTACAGTTCAGTGTAATAATGATATGAATGAATTTCTGTCAGGCAAATATAAAATCTGCCCTAATTAGTGACAGTCCATTAAATATAAGGCCACGTTTGTTTGTCTTCAGACATTCCATTCCGAACATATAATTCTGTCTCTCATGACAATGTTATCGTGAGAATCACATCATTTTCCATTAATTAAAATTAATTATTTGGTATTCCGTCAAATCACAATGTATTTAAAATAAGATAATTAGAATAATTAAAATATCATTCTGTGTTCTATATCGAATAATCGATTTACAATTGGAACAGTTACAACATGTTTCGGTTTTATTAAACCATCATCAGGTGTAAAATTATATTAAATTTAAAACTCAATTACAATTTTTTACAATTTTATCATCTTTCGTAGTGTAGTTTTTTTGGAGGTCATGTCCAGATATTTTCAATATAATGAATAAACTTTATTGTTTGAAGTGATGCTTTCGATGGTTAAAAAAACTACACTACGAAAGATGATAAAATTGTAAAAAATTGTAATTGAGTTTTAAATTTAATATAATTTTACACCTGATGATGGTTTAATAAAACCGAAACATGTTGTAACTGTTCCAATTGTAAATCTATTATTATCTGTTGAATCGAAGTCTTACGACATATGAGTAACTTTATAAACCCTAAAGTGCAGGCTGTGCATTGCATGCTTTACTGATAATGTGTATAAATTGGTCTCCTTTCAAATGTTAACGTGAAATTCTTGAACTTCAGAACTAGGTTTATTAGCGGAAGAGACAGGACACGAGATATAAGTTAAATTTACGTAGGTGAAGAATTAAAATATAATTTCAGGTCTACTTAAGATGCCCAGATATTTTCTTGGCCTGTACGATGTTGTAATTATCCACTTCTAGATAATTTTTGTAATGCCTCTGAAGGAAGGGACAATTCGGATATTGCAAACCAAATCTCCAGTAGCCTGCAGGGTTTAGACTACGGTCTGGACGAACGGAGTTCGATATCCGGCAGAGATATTTCTTTTTAAACGCAGATTCCAGACCGTTCAACCTCCTAACCGATGTGTACCGAGGTCTTGTGATTGGGAACAAACCGGCTGGGACTATCAGTGGTCAAAGTTGCATCTACAAGACGAATCCTTGCCTTTTATGGAATTAGAAGTTTCATTAGAGTTTTCACAAGATCCCGCTTCTGACCTTTATATTCAGCCAGCTAAATCCACTCCGTATCTCACAAATTTGTCATACAACGCGAATTTTAATATTAACTTCCGGTCTCCCACGTCTGCCTCTCGGTATTTCCGACAATTATTCTGTACGCGTATTTCAATAGCCCAGTGCATGCTTTATTGCCTGCCAATCTCTTCCTCTTACAAATTACAGCTCTGTAATGCTAAAATAAAGGAGTCTGTGTACTCACTATAAGCGTCGCTGCGAGGATGATCCCAGGTACAACGCCAAAGAGCAGTCTTTTGTTTCTTGTTTGTGTGATGTTTATCTGAGCGTCGTCCATAGACTCGTTGTAAATCCCGAACCTGAAGCAATATCTGTTGCCCCAAGCAGGATGGACTGTGTGCACCATTGGTAGCTCTCTGGCCTGTGAAGAAATTGCAATAGAGCAAGTAGTTGGTGCACGTCGTTCGGAAAGATGAGAGAATTACTGAAGATTTCTGTCTTCTGGGTTGTTGCGCTGTGTAGTCTGGTAGATGTTAACCAACGATTCATCGCCCTGATGACGGAGGCAGTATGACCTCTGAAACGTTGGTAAACATCGACCAGACTACACAGCGCAACAACCCAGAAGACAGAAATCTTTATACTCTGATGACGGAGGCAGTATGACCTCTGAAACGTTGGTTAACATCGACCAGACTACACAGCGCAACAACCCAGAAGACAGAAATCTTCATACTCTGATGACGGAGGCAGTATGACCTCTGAAACGTTGGTAAACATCTACCAGACTACACAGCGCAACAACCCAGAAGACAGAAATCTTCATACTCTGATGCTGGAGGCAGTATGACCTCTGAAACGTTGGTTATCATCGACCAGACTACACAGCGCAACAACCCAGAAGACAGAAATCTTCATAATCACCGCTGTGAGAACCTCAAGTCTTACGAGATAATTACTCTTAAACAAATATTATGCATCAACTTTCACACTTTAGGCCCTATAACCTGTGTCATTTCGTAATTACTTCTGGAAATATGGATTCCTTTAGGTAGTTGGTACGACGCAAAACCTCTACCTGCACAGTAGACATGCATCGATGCCTCGAGCGGGATTCGAGTTCAAGGTCCTATTAACTGAGCGGTTAAGACTAGCAGGTTAGACATCGTGATTAATTGGCTCTGAAAATTGTGTTTCGTAACAAATTTCTTAAAATAAATTACAAACCCTGATTTTCAAACGTCACTACATCGAATAAATTACATACAATTTAAATTTGCCTTTAAATAATCTAAGGCCATCCACTGATATTATTTTATTTTAAAAATACCTGAAGCCATAATTTTACGATCTTCATGAGTTAGGGCATTACATAACATAACATAACCAATTCGTCTTTTGAGGGGTCGGCCCAGTCCCCAATAATTCAAAAGGAATTAGTCACTAATTACGAAGTCAAGTGCCATTATAACACAGTTAATTCCCTGAATAGAATAGAAAATTATTAATTTATTCTGAATTTAATATAATTTAATATATTTTAAATATTTCGATAGAGAATATCATTTAATATATTTTAAATATTTAAATGTTAATTATGATAATATTTTAATGTTTAATAGGAATTTTATTGTGATTAGACTGACAAAATTTAAACAAATATATATTTATTATCACAATATGACGCAACTTTATCATCTCAAGAATAAACTTACCTTCTTCATCAAAACATTTTCACAATCACCAACGCGTTTATTTAAATGATATTAATTGAAAAAATAAAGTTATATACAGAAGAAACTTTAAGTACAAATCCGAAAATAATACATGAATTGAATGATGAACTTGGAACCATGAGACGGATGGTTGTGTTGTGAGCGGGTATGACACCAACTGATGTTGAAATGCTTTGATGCGATGATGGTAAGAAAGGAGAGCACGCAGAAGAACTGAAGTATGAATGAAAATGAAGAACAAAGACAGACAAACAAAGGTCCACCATAAGTCGAGAAATTAGCTTTAACAAATTGTGTCGCTGAGATTGTATGTTAAACGAACAAAAAATTTTTATCTTACGTGTGTAAAAACTACTTTGCCAGCTTCTCGCAAGAGGGGCTAGAAATGAAAATCAGTTTATATTAATTTGTGCGACATAAACTGTAGGATAATATTAAAATTGTTCTTATAATGAATTGAATTTAATTTAATTTAATTATCTCTGTGCTGTATCTGTAATTGGCCATCAGGCTGTTGATACAGCACATTAATAATAAAGAATTGAATTATCATTATTATTATTAAAGAAATGAATTGAATTGAATTAGATGAATTGAATTGAATTATTATTATTATTATTATTATCTGCTTATTGATGTCAGTCAGCTCTTTAAACAATAATCATTCTTCTTTTTATTATTTATTTAGTATAATAATTTATTTTGTATGTTGTTTGCCCAAAATTGAACTGATTTTAATTTAATTTTTAATTTACTTATCCATAAAATTTAGCTTATTTGCTTATTAATTATTTTTCAATAAATTAATATTGTACTTTATATATTCAGTTCATTGTTTGTTTGCTTTAGTATTGTAAGATTTGTATTGTTGTTAGTGCTTGGCTGTTATTGGCCGTTTCGGCTGTTGTCAAGCACTTCAATAAATGAATTGAATTGAATAAATTTAGGTGTGATGATGTGAATAGTATTCATATGGCTCTGGATACAGTCAAGTGGTAGGCTGTTGTGAGCACGTTAATGAACTTTTGGAATTTTTTTAACTAACTGAGCGACCATTAGCTTTTTAATGGATATTGAAGATTTTGCATTAAAGAAAGAATTTTAGCGCATAAGTGGAACTATCATTATGGCGTTTGTGGCCTTGTAATTATTTATAGAAGCTCTGTACTTTAAGTTCGTCTTATGGATAAGATAGCATATTGAAACGGATAACAGCTGTTAATATATTAAGAGATCATACAGGCTGGCAAGTTGCCCTCCAGCCTCTCATTTTGGAGAAGCCAGTAGAAAAACTTGAATGGAAGACATCACTCGACAGAACTAGTCGTAGATGGAATTGTAGAAAGTTACAAATATGATGTGGTCTGATGCCCAGGATATGGTCCAATGCTGGACAGTTTTAAACATTAAATTAAACTCCTGATTTTCATAATAGGTTGAGAATTTCTTGACTCTCTGAGCGGCTATTCATTTCTCGAAGATTCTGCAGTTGTCCTCGGAAGCTCTAAATATTGTAGCGTAGGAGTGGCAAGGCAGAGCTTTTCGAAAATCGATGCATGCTTTAATGGCGTTGTGAAACTACATTTCACTGTTATTTTTATTCTACTTTGATATTATATTTTTGTTTCTTTTAAACTTTTTGTTAGGAACTCTCGTTTTTAGCGCGTGGTTTCGGAATGAATGATTAGGCCAGATCCGTGGAAGTGTCGACAGTAACTCGTGCGTGAAATCAGTACGCGGGGGGAGGCAGAAATTGTGTACAGCTTTGTTACAAACGAGAAACAATTACAGTGGATTCCGGTTAATTGGGACACAACGGGGGGCTAGAACACTTTGGCACAATTAGGAGACTGTTCCAATTATGCGAAGTTACACGTAGAGAGTTAAAATGTTTTGTACTTTAAAGATTTGTCCCAAATAAAAGTCTGCCCCGATTAACCGATGGACAAATTAACCGGAATATATTGTAATTCATTGTAGTTTATTCTTAACCGTTCTCATACTCAGAATTATAACCATTTTTATATGATATTTTTCGTAAAGACTGTCTTTATGATTAGCGTAAATTGAAAATTTAATTTTTATGAATGTATGAGTAACTGTAAAAGGAAGACTGAATAATTAACATATATTTTCTAACACTGAAAATTGTCTTCATAAATAAGGGAAGGCAAAATTTTATCCTCACACTGCCTTATGAAAAATGAGGCTGCTGCCATCTTCAGGGCGGAAGACAAAATTGTTAGGAAATGAGAGGTTTATTGAGGTTTAAAAGGAGGATCAGTAAATGGGAATGGCGAATCAGACCCTGAATGTGGAGACAGTCTGTTCCTCCACTGTCTGTATATTAAATATATTTGGTGAAAGTGAAAAATGAACTAATGAACCCAATACCTGGACACAAATTGCGGGTCTTCTAAATGTGGATCGAGCTAATTTGATGAAAAGAAGAAATGGATTTACAGTGAACGGAAATTCAACTTGATGTAAACTTGAAACTTCTTGAATATGATCTCGTAATTTCCTGACGTGAAAATTGAATTTATGGTGTTTAAATTTGACACAGAAGTGATAAATGACTGGAATTGCGAACTTTTATGTAACACTACACAAAGGAACATAAATTATTTTAAAACTTGTGACATCTTAAATCGAATCACACTGAAGTAATCTTCATTTATTAAATTCTTTAATTTTAAATTTCACTTAAATATGACGTGTTAAAAGGAAGCATAATGAAGCGTTGCATATTACGTGAACGTTACAGTGCAACAGTGAAAATATTGTTCGTGACCTTTAACGTTGCGACGCCTTGTAGTGTTGCAGGTGGAAACCATAAAACGTTTCGGCGGAACTTATCGCCTCCATCATCAGTTCCCTACCCTTCTTCGGCTCCACTCGGGGTAAGAGTTTGTCTTCTTTTCATGTTTTTTCCTGCGTTTCTTTGAAGGTTCGATCACCCAGAGAAGAAGTCTTACGTCATGACTAAGATTCACTGCTTCAGAAGCAATTCTCAGTAAAAATAAACAAAAGGACGTCTAATTCATAAGAGCAGAAAAACCAGGTTTTATTTTCTCAGGTTTTGTATCGATAGATGTAAAAGAATTGTTATTATTATTTATTATTATTATTTAGTGTTCTGTCTGACGACAGGTCCATATGAACAGGATCCTTCCATCCTTCTCTCGGACTGGGACCTGTTCATATACGTTCTTGGCAGATGATCCAGAAGTGGTTTGCCATTGCCTTCTTCTGTGTGTGAATGGAGTAATTGTTGGGATGCCACGGAGGAAAACTCCGTGTTGCCTAGACCACGGCCTTGCCCAACACAAGTTATAAATTCGGGCACCGCCGGGAATCGAACCCGAGCCCCCCAGGATTACAAGGCCAGCGTTATTGTTTTATAATTGAACTGATTAGAATTTAATTATAATATTACTTAGACATATTGTTTAATTCATTTACTGTGAATTATTATGCAATAAATGAATTGAATTATTATTATTATTAATATTTTATATTTATATATTTATTTTCATTTGTTTGTTTTTATATTTTAAATGATTTTATTATTATTATATTTTATCCTGTACTGTTGTCAGTGTTTGTCTGTTATTGGCCTTATTTGGCTGTTGTCAAACACTTAAATAAATGAATTGAATTATATTCCTACTTCCGTTATGATATGTGATATTCCTAGTATGGGGCTATCTTTTGCAGAGAATCTTTTAGCCGTTCAGTTATAATTCATGGCTCTAATGATTCCTAGTGTAACAAAACGTTTCACATTCCACATTAACTTATTTCTATATTTAAATAATTTATTTTAATTTAATTCATGCTAGTTAGCAAATTTTGAGTTCCTTATTTTTAATTAAAATGCTAGGCCTATTTGTCAGAACCTCTCCATCTGTGTGCATTCCTTGATTCCTCGTTATATTTTTCAAACTAATCTCGCATATCCCAACCAATCTGCACACTTTCGAATGTCACTTATTACATAACCGCATTTTTTCCTTACTTGGCATGTGCCTACACGTGAGAATGTTTTTGTTCAATTTCTTCACATAAAAGTGTACACAAATATTTTTCCTGAAGGCTACTCTTTATCAAATACAATTTTAGCAAACCTGCTACGTGAAATTATCCGCCATTGCGACAGTCCTAATTTCCCTTTAATTGTGTCTGTGTGAAGGCCTATAAAGTGATTACGTGGTAGGACCAAATTTCACACGAGATATAAATTGCTCTGAACTTAACAGTAGCACTACAGTTTATTGCAGGCATTCTTAGCAGTCGCAATGGCAACCAAGATTCAGGTAATCTGACTTCTAAGTCACATTCAAAGCACTAGTATTATATTGGGATTTCCCTTGTGGGGTCTCGGGTTCGATTCCCAGCGGTGCCCGCATTTATAACTTGTGTTGGGCAAGGCCGTGGTCTAGGCAACACGGAGTTTTCCTCCGTGGCATCCCAATAATTACTCCATTCACACACAGAAGAAGGCAATGGCAAACCACTTCTGGATCATCTGCCAAGAACGTACATGAACAGGTCCCAGTCCGAGAAAAGGATGGAAGGATCCTGTTCATATGGACCTGACCTGTCGTCACACAGAACACTAAATAAAATAAATAAAACTCATAACTTTTCACACATTCTATATTATTTTAATATTGTCATAAACGTCTTGTTTATTTTACTTCGAAATACTTCTATTTGCATTACATTTCAAAACACAATCAAAGTTATAAATCCAAGGTCAAAGTGACATTTCAAACACGACATTACCCTAAACTATGAACTTAAAGTCGTACTCTGTAGATATATAATCGAAATGTCGCCTTTATGATAGGGGTTCATGGTTTACCTGACGCACTCAGTCAAATGTTGTATTTGTGATGTGTAAGATGCATTTATAAACTTCTTATTTGATTATAAATATATCCTCTGACGGCAATACTGCACTTTTAAATAATCTTTTATCAGGACAGCTTTTTGAATATTTCAGAATTATACATATATATTATTAATGTGTCACGTGATGGAATTATATTGACAGTGTACACCGGAGGACTTATGAAATTATGTCCAATTTCCAATTTATCTGTCACTTGTAACATAATGTCACAATTACATCCGTGGTATCACTCCAAGAACTTACATATTATTTATATTTATTTTGTACAGTCTATACACAAACGTTTGAAGTTTATTGGTGTTGTAAAAATTATATAATATTAAAACATTTTGTTGTGTACACAACATCTCTTGGTATGTTCCTCGTTTACTATTTTTAATATATATTTATACGATTATTTATTTATTTCCTATGTCAATTCATACTCATTCCAAGAAAATAATTAAACATTAATTCCACAGATAAATATAACGTCTGACTACAATAAGCAACTTACCATGAAAATGGAAAGCTACAAACAGAACTACGGATCATTATAATACATTGCATCAAATATCTAATAGTTTTTAAAATATTTTAAATTGATAAAAACCTGAAGCCGACGGTATTACCCGTCGAAACATGTCGTTTTAATAAAAGCGCTAAAAAAATATAATGTAAAATCGTATTTACGATTAAGAGCGCTAATATAATATTTTACACAATAAAATGTTTTAATATTATATAATTTTTACAACACCAATAAACTTCAAACGTTTGTGTATAGACTGTACAAAATAAATATATTTAATCAAACACAAACATGACGCATATAAGATACAAATTACATATTATTGTTAACTAGTACGTTTCGGACGCAAGTGTCCATTTTTAGGCTCACGTTTGGTTCCACAAATAACCAAAATGGTTCCCTTCTGACAAGAACTCACTGAGTGACTAACCAGAATGAGCTAAAACCAGTCCACATTCTATTTCATTCGGGATTCATTTCCGTATTATCCTTTCATCTACATAAAAATCTTGCAAACTTGTGTACTTAAAAATGTGTTGTCGAGTAACCATAATAAGTAATTTAAACAACTGTCATAAAATCACACACACATAGAAGTGGCGTTTGTACAAATTATTGGTTGTAGTAAATAATTGATATAATATTATATTATTTATTATTATTTAGTGTTCTGTCTGACGACAGGTCCATATGAACAGGATCCTTCCATCCTTTTCTCGGACTGGGATCTGTTCATATACGTTCTTGGCAGATGATCCACAAGTGGTTTGCCATTGCCTTCTTCTGTGTGTGAATGGAGTAATTGTTGGGATGACACGGAGGAAAACTCCGTGTTGCCTAGACCACGGCCTTGCCCAACACAAGTTATAAGATATAATATTACGAAAGACCACAGACTATGTTTTGTCGACGTTGTTGATTTATTTATTGCAGATAATGATCATTGCGACATTGGCCGTTCTTGCCCTCTTGCAGTCAGTAGGAGCACAAGGACATTCCTTCACGCAACTCAGTAAGTTTCTCAGTCGGAGAGTGCAGTCGACCCGAACGATTTATTTCGATAAAATTCGATTTAATCTTTTTTTAAATTGTTTTCACATTTCGTTAACAAATTAAGAAGAACCATGATTACTATTTTTCGTAAGAGATATCATTAGGAGGGTTACATTGACATCGAAACAAACGTATGTAAATGAAGTGTAAGACATAATGTAAATGGGGAGATTACAATAAAATTAATTCGAAAGGAATAAGGTACGCTGATGTCGAGTAAAATGAACTTGATAAGAAAAATACCTAGTGACATAATTTTGTGGACATGGTAATTAACACTCGAGTTCCATCAAAGGCGTGATATTTCTAAAGCAGCTGAGAGATTATAAGCTCGTAAAAATGGATTCTGGTCACTAGAATTAGCTTTCGATCATAACTGTTTCTGATAAATATGAAAATTCAGTTTTATTCTTTATTGTCAGTGTATCATTTCAACAGACAGGAGGCCAATTTCAGATAAAACACAGGAGGATTACAAAAATAAATATTACAAAATAACAACATAACAATAATAACACATATTTCGTCAATATTACGTAGAAGAGGTGATAAAGGAGAAAATTTATATTAAATTTATTTGTAATTCAATTCTTAATTAATAAGTAATACGTGGATAGTACCAAAGTTATTATAGAATATGTTGAAGGGAAAATATTTCTGTTTCAAATATATCAAAGTCCCTGCAGAAGGACATTTTTTGAACTAAAATTCTGCGACTGAACATAGAAAAGTCTCTCAGATTCCGAGCAAGAATTCGGAGACCGATATTTCCAGAAGAGAAGATCAGATTTTAAAAACCGCGGTAAACTTGTATAATGAACTGTGCATCACTGCGATATGTATTTTTACATGAGGTTTGGATTTTTAAATACTGCAAAGCGTTAGAATAGCTGTAATGGAAACTTTGTTAGCATTTTCTGTTCTGAAGCTTTCACGGCGACTAAGTATAATAAATTCTTCTCTGGTTACCAGCCGTGTAAGGTGGCTTAATGAAGAAACCATTGGCATTAGTAGTCGTAACAGAATTCCAAACGACAGAGGCTTACTCGTGCATTGATCTAAGGTTACAAATAACACATACAGACAGTCGAGAGAAGACAACGAAAAGGTTAACGCGCGAACAAGACCCAACAATTTAATACACTGTAAAAACACGTAGTCAACACGGTTGTGAAATCGGAGCTTAGAGTCGATAAATATTCCCAGGTCTTTAATAGTGTCTGTACGTGTTATAGAGGACTGAAAAAGTTTATAATCGAAGGTCAAAGTAGTGGTTTTCCTGGAGAAGGAAATTACTGTATAAGATTTGAGGTTTTCACAGCGGTAAGTGTGAAGATTTCTGTCTTCTAGGTTGTTGCGCTGTGTAGACTGGTCGATGTCCATCGACCAGTCTACACAGCGCAACAACCCAGAAGACAGAAATCTTTATACTCTGATGACGGAAGCAGTATGACCTCTGAAACGTT
Source organism: Zootermopsis nevadensis (assembly GCF_000696155.1). The sequence continues at coordinate 237,465 of NW_019060431.1, forward strand.
GGTTAACATCGACCAGACTACACAGCGCAACAACCCAGAAGACAGAAATCTTCATACTCAGATGACGGAGGCAGTATGACCTCCGAAACGTTGGTTAACATCGACCAGACTACACAGCGCAACAACCCAGAAGACAGAAATCTTCGAAATTACTAATATTGAGTGTTATGAAGTTAGCAGTGGACCAACCTTGTGCGGAGTGAATATTAGTTTGAAGTTGATTGCAGTCTTTAGGAAATTTATTGATATGGAAGAGTTTGATATCATCAGTAAAAGGAAGGCATCAGGAATGATTAATTACATTGCATATGTCGTCAGTGAATGAGTTGAAAAGATGGGGTTCCCTAACTAGATTCCTGTGTGACACCAGACAGCACTACAAAAGGCCATGAAGGAATTCCAGAAACCTGAGACTGTCTGTCGGTTAAGTAACCACAAAGTTCAAAAGCACGAAGCTTTTAATCATCGTCGTAAAATAGCCTAGTACATGTTGAAAGCTGGGCGTAGCTACTTAAAAGAAATTCCCAGTCTTTTATGAAACTAAACGATCATTATCATGTCCATTGACACTGGTTCTTATCCTGAGCCAGAAGAATCCTATCTGGATCCCTTCATTTTATTTCCGTAAGAAACATTTTAATATTATTCTCCCATCTACGTCTAGATATTTCGAGTGTTCTCTTCCATTGAGGATTACAACAGAAATTCTGTATGCATTTCTCTTGTCAGCATAATTTGTTACTTGTCTCACCTACAAAGGATTTTTTGTTGCTGTTAAATTGAGTGACGAGCTGAAAATATTTGTCATCGCTGTCAGGTAACGGTTTGGGCTTCAAGTACAACTACGGAATCCAACACGACTACCACGGACATGCCTACGGCTCCAGTTACCCCAACGGCTATGGCGGATTTGGTGCTCCAGCTGCTGGAATTTCCGGAGGCTATGCACGAGAATACACGGGCGGGTTTGCTGGAGGATACTAATTCAACTTGTCCTTTGCTGTTTTGTGGTCCTTTGATTTGTTATGTGATTGTATAGCTGTATGATAATTAAATATGATTTGAACCTTGAAATATGTTATCTATTTATTTATTTATTTTATTTAGTGTTCTGTCTGACGACAGGTCCATATGAACAGGATCCTTCCATCCTTTTCTCGGACTGGGACCTGTTCATATACGTTCTTGGCAGATGATCCAGAAGTGGTTTGCCATTGCCTTCTTCTGTGTGTGAATGGAGTCATTGTTGGGATGCCACGGAGGAAAACTCCGTGTTGCCTAGACCACGGCCTTGCCCAACACAAGTTATAAATTCGGGCACCGCCGGGAATCGAACCCGAGACCCCAGGATTACAAGGCCAGCGTTCTAATCGCTAGACCACCGTGGCGGGGTTGTTATCTATTTATAGACAAATTTTAAAAATAAAATATTTCCTTGATATTAAGACTCCATCGATTGAAGAAGGAGCCCTTCATTTACTAACATTTCTTTCAGATTGAAGAACGCTGTATAAATTTTTAGACGCCATAAAATAACACGCCCCGATTTAAGATATTTTAAAAGTGTCCACAAACTTGTCGTAAATGTTTAGGAAAATACTTAACACACGAGATCTCCTTCGAGGTGTTATTATGAAATGGTTGTGTGAGCTTTACAATACCAGGTAAAGTTAAGAGCAATTTACAAAGGTAATTGACGTTTTGGCCCTATAATATGTGCTTTCACGTTTGGTTATGACAACGATTTAGACAGAAAATTAAATAGATTCCTGTGGAACTAGCGGGAAAACATATCGAAGTTGACCACGAAGAAAATGGAAAGATCATTTTGAAGACGTAATAGACATTAGTGTCTAATTCATGATGATAATGATGATTATGTGCTTTCCTAAACAGCCCGAAAAATACAATGCCAAAAGTCAGTAATTTTTTCCTACCTTCTCGGGCTATTTCAGTAGAGTATTCTCAATTTATTTTGTAAAAATAGTTACGTCTATAAGCAACACTGATTCATTTTGATGTCTTCAGACCATGACGAAAGCTTACTAGGGCTTCGAAAGCTCCATCGAACGCTTTGTTTATAGGAAGCTGGTGTTATTTAAGGCTTTAAATACAGACTACACCGACGTATTAATATGTTATTCCTCGATACTAACTTCATACTAGATTTTCAGTAATATATTTAAAAATTTTAATCTGGCTCAGACTTCGGAGCTAGAAATACCAAGGAAATCTATTTATTTTTTTACAAAGTCTTTATTTACGATCCACAAGTCCTTGGTGAACGGGAAAAACACATAAGATCAAAATGAAAATGTACAAAGTAAAAAGTCCGGGTTCGATTACTGGCTATCCGAGCTGTTGATTTACAAGGTTACCTCCGTTTCTCCAAAATGGTTTGTCGCCACTAAAAGGGCCGAATTACATTTTTCAATGTCCTTATCTACTCAGGATTCTTTATCATCTTCCAACTCAAATTCTGCATTTGATACAGAGTCATTATGTGGCCAATCAATACTTAGACAGAATGATTTCGAGATAAGAACGGACAAGCTTCTCTATTCTAAAAATTTGTATAAGGAATTAAGGGCGACGTAATTATGTCTGAATAACTTCTTTAAGGCCGTCTTCTTGAGAAGATGACATTCAGTCGCAAATCAAGAAATCCCGAGCCTTTCATAAAACTCGAAGGTTCATTTTAGTGTTTGTATGAGTCCCTATTTTAAGAGTTATATATCCAGTTTACAAATTTACACTTTGTTTCTTTAAAGTTCACTTTTAATAGGTTGTCAAGTGGACTATTCCCTTTATGTTTTCCGACTAAAATTCTATACGAAATCATTTCTCCCATGCGTGTAACAAATCCCGCCCATTTTATCTTCCTTGATTTAATAACCCTAATATTTATATATCAAGTAGAACGTTTAATGAAACTACTCGTTGTTCATTCTTCTATATCTTGTAGTTACTTTATATTTCTTAAGTCTAAATATTTTCGTGTGTACGATGTTTTCAAACACCCTGTAGAAAAGAGACGTCAAATATTGATTCGACCTTCGACACTGTAAACCAATGCGTTTTTTTTTAAAAGAGTTAGCCTAGGAAAATGATTATAATTCCTTGTAACAACTGGAAGCTGATACTTAGTACGTACTTCAGTTTCTCTTTGGTCGAACCGAAATTCTTCTCGCTTAAGTTAACAAGATATAAGAACGAACTCTATCTGATTTCTATTTGCCTTGTTTATTTCTTGTAACTGTTTTTTTATTATTATTTTTCGAAATCCGCAAGAAGGTTGGCGCATTACTTCTTCGAAGAAATTTCTTCTTCAATTTTTTGTGTTTTCTCGACTGCACTCAGTTTTATTCCATTTTTGTTAAATCGATGTTTTATATATCCTAGAAACTATATTTGGGAGTAGAATATATATGAGCCATGGTAGAGGCGACACGCTGTCAGTGTCCAGGTCTGAGGCTAGCAGTTCGCAGATCATGAAGTTCGCTGTAAGTTGAGTGTTTTGTTGTCAAGAAACCTTGCATCTTCTGTGACAGTTTCTTAAAAGATTCCTATTTCACTGTGTACCTTAATACAAGAAAATATTGATCCCTATTTGACTGTGTACCTTAATACAAGAAAATATTAAAACCTTGCGTACCGTATAGTGTATTGTAATATAAAATGTGCACATTTTATAAGAATATATGTACATAAATAATATTTGTGTTTTGATATAAGAACACAAATTTAGTGTTACAAAAATTAAAATTCCATATTAACTCCTGCACAAATTAAATCGTCACATTATGCTTAATGATGGCATAGATAGCCATGAATACGAAATAATAAATTCTAGTTTAAGTGGAATTCTTTACTTTTACGTATTTATATTAGTTTACAGAAATTCTATTGTCATTTGCCTGACAAATGAAGAATAGCCAATTAGACGCAAAGAATGAAAAGTAGACAAGATATAATGAAGTATAAATAATACCGAAAGAGACTTTAAAATACAAATAACAGGGAAAGTTGAAGCAATTATACAAAACTAAATTTAAACAATCTGGACAAAAGAAAGTTTGTACATTAATTAGTGACCAATCGAATGCTAGTTAACAATTATAATTGATATTTATAAGATATTGTAGGTGCGTCATATTGTGATTTTATTTAAAAATAGTATTAAAATATATTAAAATTGTCCGTCAATCACAATAAAGTAATATAAGATAATTAGATGGTTAAAATATTATCTTTTGTTCCGCATCGAGTACTCGATTTACATATGGAACATTCTCGACATGTTTCGGCTTTTATAGAGTCGTCATCAGGTGTATGTTATAAACTCTTAATTCAATTACTAATTTTTTATTTTCTTATCATTTCTTCGTTTTTAACATTGTATCAATATTTGTTGTTGTATTATATATCATTGATACAATCGTATTGTCGGAGTGATGTTAATGCTGCGTATATTGGTCGGAGAAGTAATATCGAAGTTGTAAGAGGAGAGATCAGAAGTACATCGTATCGGAGCGAGGTTGGTTATAAACTTTATGTTTTTAACTTTCTGTAATTCCCTTTAGAATAATAAGTTTGTTATGTACAGAAAACTTATATAAATCTGTAATTCAGTGCTGGAACCATGAGCACAGGCTCTAAGTGCCCGATCATTCATATAATTTCCGTATGTTAATTTCTGTATGATTATTTGAACAGACTATCCTCGTCGCCCTTGCATCTGCCGGAGCTGTTACAGTTCATGAGTCGGAGAATCCTAACCAGGGCGACACGGATTCAGTTGCCCAGGCGACGGGTTTCGATGGTTTTGGAGGTTTTGGCGGCTTCCAAGGCTTCCATAAATTCAACGGCTTGATGAGTAATGCCTTTGGAGACCTGGATGGTCAGTTCGATTCCACCGGATTCAATAAGGGGTTCTCAGCATCGTCAGAGAATCGAAAATTTGACACAGGTTGGTTATGTATGTTTCATTTTGGACACAAAGAAACGTATATCCCAATATTTTTGAAAGTTTTCGTGTCATATATACATTTTTAGGCAGTTCCAAATATTTTTTTGGTTCCTTTGTCGTTTATACTAAGGCCCATCTGCTGTACTTCATTGTTTAACTTAACAAATGCCTCTTTGACAACTCTTTCTGATCTAATAATAATATCTAAATCATCAGCGTAAGCTAAGACCTGCACTGATTTGTGGTTTATAATATATACCTCGTATTTCTATACCAGAACATCTCTGATCGCCTTTTCCAATGCAATGTTAAACAGGAGATATGCTATCGCATTTTCTAGTAATAATCTCCTTTGTGTGAGAAATGGTTCTACATTTCACTCTTATTAAGGTTTTTCCTTTTAAATTAAACTTAGTTTGTATTATGAGATGGTAAAGTTGCGTCATATTGTGATATAATGAATATATATTTTAAATCTTGTCCGTCTAATCACAATAAATTCTTATTAAATATTAAAATATTACAATAATTAACATTTTAAAATATTTAAAATATATCAAATGATGTTCTTTATCGAAATATTCGATTTACATTAGAATTATTTATCGTTTTGAAGCTTTTTATAATTATATACACCTGAGGATGGTTCTTTTAGGAACTGAAACATGTCGTGAAACATGAAAAAATGATGGTCTAATGTAAATCGAATATTTCGATAAAGAACATCATTTAATATTTTAAATGTTAATTATTGTAATATTTTAATATTTAATAAGAATTATTGTGATTAGACGGACAATGTATAGTATGTTTCAGAAAACTTTATACGTAATGTTTAGCAATGTGAAATCTCCATATTTCTGGCATTCTGGAAGGGTCACAATTTTGTGTATAGGCCAAATTATACCTTTATCCCATTCCTGAGGAATTGTAGGAGATTTGGTGGATTACATTGTCGTAATAGTCCGGATCGTTAAGATAAACATCTCAGTGCTTTCCTCGGGTATCAAATTCTGGCAAACCAGTACATGGCCTGTTATTTTATTGACGTGGGGAGATGAGAAATATACGAGGATAGGCAAAATCAAAGTTAAATGAAGCAATTACGTGGGTCATTCAGGCATATTTCGGAGGATATTATTAAAATTGATTAAGACAGAACGTATAATGGTGAAATGGGAGGAATTGAATCATGATAGGGTTCAGTGGAGGTTTTCTGTGAAACAGCAATGAGCCTTCGAGTTCCATAACAGGTAGGAAAAATTTTGATCAGGTGAGTGACTGTCAGTTTCGGAAGAGGGGATATAATTTGTGCAGGTAATCTGATTTATCGACGTTTCAGAGGCGAGGAAAACAATGCCCCTACCCTTCCAGTTGCGGTAAACTTGGTAGTGACTCTGTGTACTACCTGCTCTAAAAACATTAAATTGGCAATGGAATGTATTTCACTGTTAAATAAACTTATACTACAAACACTTTTCACTGTTCTGTAAACACTGTATAAACAGGACTCCTTACACAAAAGGTGGACAACAGAACAACGTGTTCGCACCACACAACGCGTGTTGTTGCAAATGATTCGAACCAATGTACACTGAACGGTCAGAATCGTAGTCAGTTAATCCATCACCATTCCAAGAGGCAATCGTAACCCTGAGACTTCCAAAATGTAGATAAACACACGCTTTAAAAATAATATTACTAAGCATATTACTGACAATAACGGTCAATACCTTTATTTAATCCCTAACCGAACCAAAGGGACCTATAAAATGGCACGTTATTTTTCTATAATATACAAATTGACTATTTGAATTAAAACTTGATTAGATTTGCTATAAAATGACACCTCAACCGATTCTGTAACCCTTCTGAATAAATTTCTATACACTTTCAAATTTGTAAAGGCCTTTTAGAATCACCCTGTATTTTAAACAATGCAAGTACTGTGTGTGTGTAAAATATTCCGATAACTGTCCTCTCCACTCCACTGACTGATCCTTCTGTCGATGTATCACTGTATACTTCTCCTCTCAAACATCGTGGCATCTTTTGTTAAAATTTCAGTCTTCAGGTGGTAAGAAAAAGGCCTTCAACCTTAATTTTGTGCTCCAGGATATGGACCGCACTTTCTAGAGGAACTGGATCACGATTCGTTTGGTTCAAGTCTCGACTCCTCTAATCAGCAAAAGCAGGGGTATCCTCCTACACCCGCAGTACAGCGGCTCACCAAGCAAGGTCCTCTTCACAGTAGCGTTCCTCAGTACCGCGAACCTCTGCAGACACCGAACCACGGCTTGTACTCGCAGGTCGGACACATGCGAGCTGGGAAGAAGTCTTACCCAACTACACAACACAAACAACCGCTCAGCCCCTACAACGTGCATCCTTATGCGGGTCACTTCACTGAGGCCATTCCGAGAGGACAGGTGACACTGCCGGTCGCGTCGGCGTACGGAGGCGTGGCCGCTGGTAATCCGCTATCAAGATCTGCGAAATACTCCTCTAAGTCAGTCCAACGTTCTCCTTCTGTAAGAGAGAAGACAGTCACTTTGAAATACTTCGCAGAGAAATACAAACCCGATGACGGATTTTCTTTTGGAGCAGATAAATTTAATTGAAAACTTCTCTTTTTTATAATTATAAATTTTTTACACAAAAACAGAGAATAACGCGAATTTCACAAAAAATTAATAATAAGGCTACAAAAATTAATTAACATAAAGTTACAACGAAAAAGCAACTGAGATAAAAGTGGATCTGATGACATCTGAGTAATTAACACTGTCTCTTACTTACAGGCTTACGTGCTTAAAGTCTTAATCTGCAGGTGGACTATACTGACTGATGTTATTTTTAATTTTCTCAGTCTTTAAACAAAATATTTCAGTGGTGCGTTTCAATAAATAAAGAAAACTTCCTTCCAAAATATCAAATTTAAAAGCCATAATACATCGCCCGATTCAATGGAGATAGACAGTTCTTAGAAGTGTTCTTAAATGAACCAAATACAAATTAAAAGTCCAACTGATGTAAAATAAAGACAATTCGCTGTGTATTTTGATATACCAAAGCTACTTCTGTACCGAAACATGACGTCATGGCGTTGTATATAAGTTTGGTGAAAGGTTTTACTTAATTAGTGTTTTCACAGATGTTTAATTCCCTTAGAAATTTGAATGTTCGTAACGTTATTACTGTAACCTAGTTGATAGTTTTTTATACATACAAATATCATATAACATGTAAATAAATATATATTGCAACCTATAACCAACTAGAATTATAATAGTAATGCAGTTCCTATATTTTTTACTAGTGATTTGGAAGTAATATTGCAACATGATCTCATATGTGTTTTAGGTTTCCAGTCAGTACAAATATCTTAAAACTATATTTCAGAGATGTGTGTAGAAAATGGAATAATTTTCTTCATATATTTTAAGGGCGAGCAAGTTATCAGAGTTATAAAACCGTACTTATTATTAAGCGAAAAGTTAAAATCTGTTTATCAGTACTTATGCCAATTTTATTTGTAATAAACAGTACTACCTTCAGATAATATGACTACCGTCACGTGGTGGGTGTTTAAAATTTTATATTTAATAAAATATATCGAAACAAATGCAAGTAAATTAGAAAAAAAGATTACATGTCTTAATTTATGAATAGCTGTACAAACATTTTTAAATGTCGTTGGTCTCTCAAACAAATGAAGTAAGAATGTGGATTAACTGTCAACTGTGAACTAATATTAACGAGACTATAAAAATACTATATCTATCTACTTGTTGAATAAGTTTCGTATAATTGAAGTGTAAGACAACAATAGATTAATACGTATAAAAATTTAAAATTTAATTGAGAATCCAAGTATTTAACATGCTTCTTAGAGATTTTACAATTATAATGCTGTGACCAACATCGACAGAATGAGAATTAAAAACAAATTCTAACGAAGGCATAAGTATCGGTTATTTAAAATTTATTTTATTTGTGTTAATTTTTTGGTTAATGACGTCATGTATTCTTGAAGATGACTACCGACGTTTCGGAGAAACATGTTGCCTTCATCTTCAAAACACCGCTGATAGGATATTGATGCTTTCTATTCTACTAAAATAAGACCGCGGATATGCGAAGACGCGGATAAGGAAAGCGTGCATAACAGAATTATCAAGATCACTATTAAATTCAATGGGAAGAATTTAGAGGATTTTGGGAGTTATAGGAAAGGACGTGTCTCTTAAAGTAATGAATCGTGACCACAGTTTAAACTTAAAAGTTATGCGCCATTTTATCAAAAGAATTGCTGTGGATAACGAGCCATGCTGGTGTAACCATTAGATCTTCAGAATACAGATATTATAAATGTAATAACATTGCCGAAGTCCTTCATCGAAGAATGTGTGTTCCTCCCTAAGTAACTTAAAGGTAACTTGTAACGTTAAGCTGGTAAGTCAGTTCATTAAATTTTTTTCACTGGTGCTGATTCATCACGTAAAGAAAACGTTTTCTGTAGTGATACCACAGAATTTCCACTTCTATGGCGCTCTTTCAAGATTAACAATTTTTTGTTGATCGTAAGCCTCCATCAAGTTATTCGAGAATAAAATGCTTTCAATGGCATTTACTCAGAATGTCATAACGTTTATGGAAACTCACTTCTATGGCGCTCGTTCATGATTAAAAATTTTTTGTTGATCGTAAGCCTCCATCAAGTTATTCGAGAATAAAATGCTTTCAATGGCATTTACTCAGAATGTCATAACGTTTATGGAAACCGATGATTCATTATCGTAGGGCTCTTAGAATACTTTCAAGCAGCTGAAATCAGTAACACATTATTCAAATACCCACCTTAACCCTTTGAAGCCGACGCTCGTCTAAATATTACTTAATAAATCAGTCCGTACCGCGAAGAAAACACAGCACTTCACCATTAAAAATGACGACTGGTTGACGGTGTTTAAGGAAATAATCCCTTTTTACACTAAGAACAATACGAAACCCGTAGAAAACAAAACGTAGAGTTATTAACTGTGTGAAACAGGTGGTATATATAATTACCACTGGGTCTTAAAAGGTTAACATATTATCTCCCTATTTCCGACTGTCTCAAAAATATTCTTCTTTCACAATTTTTTAACAAAATTTTTTATGCAATTTTATTATTTTCCATTTGTCTCGTGTTTCTCAATAATAATAATTGAAAAGAGGATAAATTATGAGAATTCTCATTACGTCAGCGTCTACTCGCCTGTTAATATATGCCTCCTCCGGAACACCGTTCTGAAACAAGCTCAATCTAAGTTTCTTCGACAGAGTACGAGATTAAATTTCAATAACCAACCATACGAAAAAAATAATAACATATAATATTATAAAATTCTTGGTGCGAAGCGTTGATTTTCGACTCAATATCGACGTAGCTGAGGATTTTATAACATTGATACGCCGTTAAAGTTTTAAATCTATCAAGTCTTATCATACTTTTGAAAGTTATTCTTAAAAATATTAATATTTTAACAAGTTCTCTAATATAACGACAGACGACATTTGGAAAAAAAGTTTCTTATAACATCGATTCCAGTGACTGAGCTAAATGGGGTTTTGTTCACTAAAAGTAGCAGAAAGTTTAAAAAAATTTGATTTTTAGTAACTAATCTGTCGATAAACAACAGGTAACAGCTTGTACCCAACTTTGTGCGACAGTTCATAAAAAGTAGGAGACTGGTACAGTCGATTGTTTGTTAATTAGAAAGTTTATTCTTCTTAAGTGGATATTGATGTCGATTCTCTACCAAAAAAACTTGGGGTTATTGTCCATTCTATCTTTTTGCATTAAACGTTAGATTAAATAACATATTTTAAATCCAGTATTAAGACTCATTCATCAGAAGCTGTTAGACACTCAGCTGGACCACTTTACAAAGCCTGAAATTTCATTGCCGTGCATACAAAAGCCAGCCGATAACCTTTATCCTGGGCCACTTTAATTCAGTCTCCAGCCGATGAACTTTATCCTGGGCCACTTTAATTCAGTCCACACTTCTATAACATTCCTTCAATACCCACTTTAATATTATCAAAACTCTACGCCTAGGTCAAGGGAGGCTATGCTACAGACAGGGCTACAAATCAGACAACGGTAATCTTAATTCTCGTTGCCTTGACAACCGACTTCGAGATAGATGTGTTCTGAAATGTAGCATCACATGGCCTGGTATATACTCACCACTCTTCAGGCGAATTTATCAGGCCGATGACGTAGGTAATAAGATCCTCCGAAACGTCTTTCGATATCTGCCTGGTACAGATTGCTGCATAGCAGAAAATAACAATCTTCATACTCGTTGTCGTAAAAATATCAAATATCAACGAATAAGAAAAACTCAGCGGTACGTTTGTTATGTTATTTAACGACGTTCTACTGTACATACCTACGATATTATGTTGAAAGAGATTCAAGTGTTATTATGGGAAGGGAATTGAAAATGAGGGAGGATTAAGTTCATAATTGCATTTTCGGAATAAATGACCTGGCAAAATACAATTGACCATCCCCGGTCGTGTTTGTTAGAGCTGGTCAGTGTGTTGTTGATAACAAAATATATGCCTATTACGAACGAGGCGCTTACCTGTATTTATTATGTAACCTATGGTGTGCAATGTATTTGCCTTCTTGAGAGCTCTAATTTTAAAATTTAAATTTTTGGAAATTTTAATTTACCGCTTTAGATAAAACAGTAAGTTCAAATAAGTAAAGAATTTTAATTATATAAAGTACGAAATTTCTTCACATTTATTAATTCAAAAAATATAGCACTGCCTATTATGTTTTCACCATTCGTAACTGACTATTTTACGACAGGAACACGGACAGAAATTCCTTCAATAATAATAATAATAATAACAACAACAACAAGACCACCAGATTTCGATACACACTGATCATAAAAGCCACCGGATTTCGATACACACTGATCATAAAAGCAATATACGAAAATATTTGCTGTTAGAATTTTATTATATTTTGAAAACTTGAAAATACATGTGTTATTAAGAAATAAAAGCTATTTCCTTTCTTAATTTTATAACCTCAGTGATGCAGCTATGATAAGTTAAACTAGAGTCCAAATAACGAGAAAATCCTTAATAGTTTTAGTACAATTAAAAGATTATTATTTTTTTTTGTATTTACAAATATTTCATAATTTTTTTATTATTATTAGTATGTATTATCAGTGTTTGCCTGTTATAGGCTTCTCGCTGCTGGCAAATACTTAATTAAATTAATTAAATTGAATTGTTATTACTGGAATATAAAGACAGACAAAGTCTATTGATTTAAAATGTTATGACTTCATTTAAAAATCTCTTTCGCCTTTCTCAAACAGAAATTCGACTTTGCTTTGTTCTTGATCGCACCAACCACATTGACAAATATTACAATATTTTCAAGAAATTGTTTATGGAGTTAAAAAATATAGGCACAATTATTTAAGAAATACTCTCTTCAAGGTCTGTTAGTAACTACTTTTCCTCTGCGTTGTTTTTCCCTGTTTTCACGAGTAAAATTGTCAGTCTGTTAAAAGCTGAAGATCAGCTGTTCCCTTTTAAATGAACTGAACCATATTCTCTTCTCATTAGTGTTAATTATATACTGTAATTAGACACTGTTATGTAACAAGTCATAATTACTATGAAATTATGTCATAATAGTGTGGGATCGATTTAATCTGTTTATCAATATAACATCTCCATAAATACCCCTGTATTTTATCTAATCTCCACGCAGGCTGACACCACCTCATAATAATCTGACTATAATCTACAAGTACGTCTAATCTCTCATTGATTCTTGCTTGTCTCGACATAATTAGCTCTGTTGTAGGCAGCCGGGTTGTTGTATAATCCACCTTGGTAATATCCTTGATTGTAGAATCTTTCATTGTAAGCAGGATACTTTCCAGG
>NW_019060431.1:272156-292080 GCF_000696155.1 Zootermopsis nevadensis
CAGAGGTTCGGTCATTTTTAAAACGTGAATGCCACACAAAAGTTTGCGGACTCCCCAAATGTTTGCTTTAGCATTTCATAGGTTTCCGTAGCCGTTTTGGCGAGTCTTTGGCAAAATTTGATGCACACGCGCCATTCCGAAATCGCAGGAGGGTCGGTGTAATGCACTACCAAGACGCCCGTAACTAAGAAACAAATGCTAATTCGATGATGCCGGCTGGCACACTGATTCACTATGAATGTAGGCCGCACCCCCTAGCGGCAGAAGCTCGTACTACATCCGGTTCGCCCTCTATTGACACAGTCTGGAAACTTTCCGATCGCACCTCGTATTTCACGGGCTTAAAAATGCTTTAGTGCGGAGTTCTAACACCTCGTGGAAAAACACTTTCTTCCTCAAGCGAATTATTCAATGTGCAACTTTTGAACTGGCGAGTGACTTCCTTCTAACTTTCCTTTCAGTTAGAAGTTTACCAACGTTTCACAATTTCTTTCTGCCTCCATCATCAAGGCGATCTCACCTTCCATTCTGTTGTTTAAATTGTGCGCCATCGTAACGTTGATATGACGTCGTGACGTATCTTTAAGTGGGTAGGATATCTCAAAAGTCGCGTCCAGTTTGAGAATATCCTTGCATTTATATAGTTATTTTGCATTTATTATAATCCTCTTTCATTTACGTAGACTTCCACAAGAATTAACCCTGTTTTCCCAACTGTTCATGTGAATCATTGTCATATGACCGTGGTCCAATGTGACAAATTTATTAAATCGATAAATCTCTCGCAGTTCTAAATTCGACGGTCCCCTGACATTATTTTACAATCTTCCATACGCAGAATGTACGAGGAAGATGCAATTCTGACGTATTTGTGGCTGTGTGTATACAACTTTTTGGGGCACCATGTAGAGAGTTCCAAGAGTGATGTGGGAGGTCACTTATCAGCTAGGTAAAAGCGAATTGCATATTGATAATGGGGTAGATCAACTCCGTACCGAAACGATGAGAATTAGTTCTGAGTGGATCCGTGGGTGGCAGAACTGTCCCCGAAGAACATTTAGAATGCATAGCGTCTGGAATACTTCAGCAGTAGTTTACAGTTAAAATCCAGAAAAAGGCACGATTTGTAAAATAATGTCTAAGATATTGTAATTGCGTCATGAGTTTTAAGTTCTTAGATATATTTTACACCTGATGATGGTTTTATAAAAACTGAAACATGTTGTGTAAATGTTCCGAAATGTAAATCGATCAATCGATATGGAACATCAATGATATTTTATTATCTTAATTATAAGAAATTTTAAAATATTGTGATAAGACGGATTAAAATAAATAATTGTTAAAATAATGTCTGTGAAATAGGAAAAATGCTATGTATAAGAATTTCAAGTTGAGACAGTCCCATCTCTGAACATAACGTGCGATATCATTTCGTGAAGAAGACAGGTCTTGGAACTGCGGTTTACATTGTCAGCTCGGCCACACATACGAACCAAATTTGGCATGACATTAGTAGCCAGGTTTACAACACAATTTCAGCTGACGGTACAGTCGTTGAACAAAGAAAACGGAGAAGATAAATGCATTATGTGATCAGTTTTATAATCACCCCAGTCTCAAAATTTGAAATTAAACAAATGTACTGGTTTCGTGAAGCTAAGTCTTTTATCTATTAATTAATTCATTTTTGATATATTTTGCGACGTCAATGTATCTTTTAACTGGGACACTTAAAGAATACGACATCGTTAAGTTTGTAGAAGTAAGAGACTGTGGCCTAATTTGAGATATAATGCCGGTATTTTCTAGAGGGCCTGAGGAAAACCACGACAATACTCTTTCAGGATAGCCGAATTCCTGAGACCTATCTAAAATGAAGCATGAGTTCTAACCACTTGGTCACGATTGGATTCTTCTTGAGAAGTTGGTCAGTAGACTGTATTTTTATTTAGTCCGAAGATTTATTAAAGCTTCCATAAAAGCCCGTCACTGGATCATATTCTGAGCCAGTTTAATCCAATCGACACACTCACACCTTTGTTTATTTGTGGAAAATTAAATGTCATAAAATTTACCGAGTAACAAATGTGATGAATTTTAAATATCTTTTCCAGTCTGTCTGCGTAACACTTCAAACACATTTAATTTAACCACGTATTCTCCTTCAAATGAATTAAAATTTGACAGTGAAAATTTATTGTTCACAAGCGTAGGTAGTCAATGAAATCCAACATCGTGGCTGATCTATGCACAATAGAAACTCCATTGATTGTATTATGAGTTGGAATCGCTCGGGTAGGTTCTGTCTTGTGCTGTCCTGTGTTTGTAGAAGAATTTATAAGGATTAATAATTTTAGAGTTTACTCTGAATTGTAGCAGGTAAGGGGCCTAGTCCTTAAAAAGAAAGATCCGTGAATTATGTGTTTTGAATCGACCAATGAAACGTCCTCTATGTACTGCCTTATAATTGCAATGATCTTTGTTCATGTCATCCTGTCTGTAAGCCTCCAGCAACAATTTCTTGTACGCCATTCCATTTTAGTGGAGTCTATAATTAATTCTATGGTCCGCTGTACCAATGAAAACAGCATTGTAATTCACTGTAACAATACGCACAGCTTCCGACGGAGGACATGGAAAATTAGTGTGGAGATAAATCTCATTCACGTAACTGGACAACATGATGGAACTCGTATGAAATATTTTTTATAGGTTACTATAATTGATTAATAATTTAAGTAAGGCCACGGTGCTTGTCTGCGGGCTTACTGTAGTCTGGTCTATTCATTTGCAGTCGTAATGGATTGGAATGGGAGATGAGGTTAACAGAACTGCATAGAGAAATTTAGAAGCCATAGAAAACAACAAAAAAGTTTATTTGACATTTGAAGTTCTGAGGCGGTGAAAGTTCTGGGTTGTGACGCTGTGGGCTTTTATAAATGGTCACAAAGAGACTGTCTACGTGATACATTGGTTGAATCAGTCGTTCCTTGAATCAGATTACAGGCCTCGAAGCTGTTAATTTCTAGTATCGTTGATTTAAATCTGTATCAGAGAAGAAAATACTTTGAGCAGTTCCATCCCCTGCTTTTGTTGAATTTTAACTTTCTTTCCGTCATAAACTCACACGCCCAACGAAAATTAAATCATTAATAAAGAAGGCAGAGTTGCCGCATGATAAGGTAGATTGTCTGTCGGCACATGAAGAGCTGAAATCTTAGCCTCTCGCCATAGGACGAGACGTATCTGTACACTGAGGCTGAGTTAGGTAAACGTCTTGAGGAGAATGATTATACCTGTTCTGTGTGACTCATCTTCTGGGTTGTTGCGCCGTGTAGACCGATAGAAATTTACAGACGTTTTAAAGGTAACAATTATTTATTTTAATCCGTCTTATCACAATATTTAAAATTTCTTATAATTAAGATAATAAAATATCATTGATGTTCCATATCGATTGATCGATTCACATTTTGGAAATGTGTAAATGTTCCAAAACGTGAATCAATCAATCGATATGGAACATCAATGATATTTTATTATCTTAATTATAAGAAATTTTAAATATTGTGATAAGACGGATTAAAATAAATAATTGTTATAATATTCACAATATGACGCAATTACACTATCTTATGTTTTAAAGGTACTTACTGCCTCCATCATCAGGTCGATCCCACTGATATTGGAGGCAGTAAGGACCTCACAACCTAGAAGGTAACCATCTTCATACTCGCTGCCGTGAGAACTTGAAATATCGCCAAACTTTAATTCTCTTTTCCCGCTTTCAAGACCTCAAATCCTTTCTCTGAATGATGGAATGATTTGTGACAACGCATGTCATATCCCAGCACTTTCTTGGAGGGACTGACGAAAAACATCGAAATCCTCACTCAGGATAGCTCGTCTCAGGGCTGATACTTGAATATGGAATTTCCTAAGTACGAAGCAGGAATTTTAACTACTCGACTGCGAGCGGTCAGTAACGTCTTTGCCATTTTGCATGACGAAATATGGACGAAGGAGTCTCATAAATTGCATTCCCTGTTACGTACACTATTATCAAATCAGTGAGATAAAATGAAAGGAAATTTGTGGTGTTTCTTACATGTATTGAGCGTGTTTGATAACAGAACAGAGTTTCAATCGAAAATTTAAAAGACCATAGGTCCTTGGGAGAGCAGGACCTCGTCAGGAAATTTTCGGGTTGCATTATAAGTGGGAAGTTTTCGATCGTCTGAGCTATCATCAGTTTCTGGAATAGATCTACGGCTCTACTCAGCGGAATTAATTAGCATCTGAACATCGTGCTCTAAATTTGAAATAAACCGTAAGGCGAATAAATATAGTCCATCAATACGAAATATATACATGTCAGCAGGAGATATAGAAGTCAGAGTATCTTTCATAATTGCACAGATGTCTGCGAGCTGAATGAAATTGGATGTTTACTTTAAGGCACTTCAGAATTGGTTTTCTGTTTGATAAAAGATAGCACGCGTTTAACATTATTTAAGTACTGTTGCCCTATGATGCTGCAGATGGTCGCAGCAGGTTCAGTGGCTCAGAGTTGGTTCAGTGATGGACTTTCGTAATCGTGGTGATAAAATTTTGGTTTCCATAAAACTTGGGTGTCTCAGCGATTGTCAGCTTGTCACAAAGTTGACAGCTGAAGTAAGAAATGCATATAGAATTTTAGACGTGTATTTTCTTTGAAAACTGCCGAGCGAGAGATCGAAAAGATAGATAGATTGAAACAAGTTGCATCATCGCCCTGAAGAAGGAGGCAGCAAAGACCTCCGAAACGTCGGTCCAACGACCCAGAAGACAGTCATCTTCTTGAGCGTTACCAGTCTGCGGTTCCAAAGCATTCGATGTCATCCCTGTTGCGTGGCAACGCTTAATGCATACGAGGTGCGATCGGAAAGTTTCCAGACTGCGCCTATAAAAAAAAAAAAAAACCCCGTACACTTATCTCAGGTATTAAATTCATCCATCATCCTCGAAGTAGTTCCCCTAGGAGTGAACACAACGATCCCAGCGCCGCTGCCAAGCCTGGAAGCATCCCTGGAAATCTTTCTTTGTCAGCCTGTCAAGCACCATCTGCGATTCTGCCTGAATCTCTTCTATCGTCTCAAATCTCCTTCCCTTTAGCTGAATTTTCATTTTTGGGAAGAGGAAGAAGTCACACGGCGAATAAGGAGGGTGCGGGATGACGGCCATGGTGTTTGAGGCCGAACTTTGAGGGCGGTGTGCGCTGGCACGTTGTCATGATGCGTCGCATGTGGAGTTCTTCCTTTAGAATCAGCTGACAGGTCCCAACAATGTCGCACAAGTCGTTGATGGTACGACTTCGATCTTCGTAACATTTTCGGGCGTTGTGCTCGAAGATGGTCGTCCAGAACTCTCGTCATCATCGACAGAGGTTCGGCCGGCCCTTTTTAAAACGTGAATGCCACACAAACGTTTGTGCACGACCCATTGCGGACTCCCCAAATGCTTGCTTTAGCATTTCATAGGTTTCTGTAGCCGTTTTGGCGAGTCTTTGGCAAAATTTGATGCACACGCCATTCCGAAATCGCAGGAGGGTCGGTGTAATGCACTACCAAAACGCCCGTAACTAAGAAACAAATGCTAATTCGATGATGCTGGCTGGCACACTGATTCACTATGAATGTAGGTCGCACCCCCTAGCGGCAGAAGCTCGTCCTACTTCCGGTTCGCCCTCTATTAACACAGTCTTGAAACTTTCTGATCGCACCTCGTACAGCGAAGGAATGCTGCCACGATGTTGCAGATAATCGAAGTTTCGCTGACGGTAATAATCGCTCAAAAAGATTTCTATATAATACGTATTATTTTAAGAAACTCCCGACGAAGAACGGGCACTTTCGGCGGTACTTTATCGATATGCAAGTATCGACTGGAAAAAGGAAAGTAAACGTAATGTAAAAGGCTTAGGAAGGGGGAAAACAACTCTTTTTAGACGTAGGATTGGACGGAGGATGTCAGCGACGGAGGTCTGCTAGGGAGAGGAGGACTGAGTGGGAGTAATGTTGCAAGCACGAGGAGGTTGCTGGCAGGTGGTGGGTACCCGCTGTGGGCGTGGGACTGCATGTCACCGAGGTGAACATCAGACATGTTTATTTTTTTTTCCCAACTATACATCGATTTCTTTAGAGGTCATTAGCGTGTCTAAGGACATTGTTCTTCTCAACGCGACACTCTTGAACATCCTGTTTCATCACGCGGGCTTCAAGAGATGTCGAAGAGATGGAATGTCATCTTTGTCACGTTGCGTTTGGGAGTGTTTGGACCTAAGGGAGCTTCAAGTTAGCTCAGATGTATTGATAATATTAAAATGCATGCTAAAGAAAGAGTGCATGAAGTTATGTATTGGATTAATATGGCTCAGGATGTGACTGATGTGAACACGATAAGGTATGGTCCTTTGAGTGAAAAGAAAGGATGTAACTTATAACACTACACTATTAAAATTATATCATGTTACTTACGTATTGTACTTCACCATCTCGATGGAAGTGTTGATATTTATCAATCCATCGGTCTCCATTAATCCATTTCAAGATGTGATGTAGTATCTTACAAACGAAACAAACTACTCGATACATCATCGCAGGAACAACAAACAAATTGCCTAATATACTTCCTCCCCGCACTTAGGTATTTCGAGTTTTACGTATGCCATAACCAAATTATTTAACAAAACTACCCAACTACTTTAATATTTGTCTCTTAGACGGAACAATTATTAGAGTACCAGAGTAGTCCTAGATACAGCAGTGGACTATGGAGAGGTTAATGTCTCTCTAAAACGTCTGAACTGTTTACAGGAAAACATTGTTAATGACATTAACAAGTTCCAGCAGTGTTAGATTAATGATACATTTTTACCAATCGTTGTTTGTCCGAAAGCTTTCAATTCGCGAGATGATATAATACGTATTTTTGATTGTCAAAAGAAAAGATCATCTCTAAACCCAAAAACTTCACCAGGACTCGAACCCTGGACAATTATCGTGCCTGTGACCTTAGTTCCTGTAGTCTCCTAGCGGAATCGAACACATTTGGCCCAGTTCTTAAATCGTCCTCAGTTTCCCAGGAACAGAAAATATTTTTACTGGAGATTGAACATTTTATAGTCTGTCGGGCTTCTGGTATTTGTTTTTCAGGACACTTTTCAAGAGCTTGTATCTTCCTATGTCGGGTCTCTGGTATCAAGGAATAGGCATGTTAAGTTTGGGTCAAATTGGTTTACACTTTATCGAGATAGGAGTGATTATCCACAAATCAACTTGGCCTATACGCAAGTTTAAACGAAAATTTTGCTGAAGTGGTTAGCAATCCTATTTTTTAATCAGTAAATCCAAATTTTGTCCCCCAAAGCTCTATAACCAGAGCATTTTCCCAGTCCCTAAAACCAAATTACAGTTAAATAGAACTCTTTCAAACTTAAATATCACGTCATGAAGACACATGGGGTTAGTGGGGGTTTGATTTACCACAAGGAAAGAGCCCAAGTACTCATAGGTAAAGGTTGGGTAGACCCCAGAGCCAGTCTGGACGTTGTTGGGACAAAAAAAATCATTTATATTCCAAGGCCGACGAATTGTCGTATATCACAACTAACTTCCACACAATTCGCCCAGAGAAATTATAATACTGAATGAATTTAGTCTGACAGGAGTTTAAAAATGGCCGTCCTTTGGGCTGTAGTATCGGTAAACTTCCGATATAAATTTAAGGCCAGAGATACTAAATTGAATCAATTTTACTCATCCTTTAACTGCATTTAAAATTTAACTAACTCCCTTGTAGCATAATGCGCAGTTCCAACCCCGACAACTCCAAAGCATGCCACCGGACACGATCCTGGGACAACTCCATCCATTTACCATCCTCACAGTCAACCTCCCTGAGATTCATCTTTATTTTATCCTCCAATCTCCTTCTTGGTCTCTCCAGTGTCTCAAATAACAGCGTCGAATTATACGATTATTAGCAAATGATGAATTGAGAAGATAAGAAAGGAAGTTGCCGTAGCATGAGAGACTGTATCTAAATTTTCTTGCATAACCACGTAAAACCTCAGTCAGAATAGCTAATCTCTGAGCCGAGATTTGAACCTGGGGCCTCCCAGGGAGTGAAAACCACTTTCTATCGGTTTCCAATATTTATAATCGAATGGAACTTTTGGTCTCCGTCGATTATCCACATCTACTCGTAATCCCTCAACTCAACACGTAGTATAATCTGGCCCATAGTTGATACAAAACCCCTGCAGTTGAAACAGCGTTATCTAACTGTCCCTGAATGGGTAATGATATAAACGACATCTATGATTAAATATAGATATACTTCATATAATTAAATTAATTATTCGGTTTTGTCCGTCTAATCACAATTATATTTAAAATTTAAAATTTACAAATATGATAATTAAAATATAATTTTATGTTCCACATCGAAATCTAAATGTAAATCGATTATTCGATGTGGAACATAAAATGATATTTTAATTATCTTATTTGTAAATTTTAAATATAATTGTGATTAGACGGACAAAACCGAATAATTAATTTAATATTTGATTCACAATATATAATATAATCGATTATTCGATGTGGAACATAAAATGATATTTTAATTATCTTATTTGTAAATTTTAAATATAATTGTGATTAGACGGACAAAACCGAATAATTAATTTAATAAGTTTGTGTATAGACCTGAATTATATTATATATTTTAATTAATTTAATATTTGATTCACAATATGACCCAATTATACTATCTTATTTCATGTAATTGGTTTGTTCCTTGAAGAATTTAACGATGATATCACAACTGCACAAGTTAAATAGCTTCAAATGGGAAGATGAATAGTAAATATACAGCCGTGGCCGGTTTTAATGTATTATTTCACAGTTTATCTCGGTGGATTTTCAGAGAAACCACGATAAGTCTCGGCTACAGTTGCAAGCCGCCGGAGATTTCCAAATACGTAGCAAAAAAAAATTGTTATTTTCCACGTGACGTAAGACTGTGCTAAGCTGTAAGTAAATACTCGAGTATGTGGCCAGAGGTAGGAACCAAAACACTTCCATCCTGAGAATTAGCATTGAATATGTCTGTAACCATTGATACCCTCTGAAAGCGGACCATATGGCTTCATCAACAGCCCATTTGCTGCTTAGTAACCCCACTCTTTATCTCTTGCATCGTTTCATATGGACTCTCTACTTCTCCTCTGGACCAAGCCTGATCTTCGTTGCTGGCATCTAGACGTTCAAGCACCATATATAACAGCCGGACATTTTAACGAGGGACAGAGTAAACTCACCCATCTGCTTGGTAAATCAAGTCGATGGTCTCTGTGGTGTGTCGTCCCTCAAACGCACAGTTCTCTCAGACGACCATTAACCTTTCTTATTGATTACACTTTCAATTAATTGTGAAGTAATTACGTGTGAAATAAGCTGCTGTATCCGTCTTAAAAACTGTAAAATATAAATAAACCTTATAAAGTGTTGTTGTGCTTAAATGAGCTTCAAGATTTAAGAACAGAAAATATTTACACTAACATGGTAAGTAATACTGTTTAATACCACCTACTAAATTAATTATACCCCTAAGTCTGGCAGAGAGGTTACTTTTCGTGTTCTTGTCCTCAACATCATAAGATGAAATTAAGTTATTATAATGATTTTACAAGTTTAAGTACAGAAGTTGAACCCGAAACGCGTTTTCTACTGTCTCTCTCTCATAAAACGAAAGTTAGAATCAGAAATATAGATCTATAGCTACTAAAATATTACGCTGGAAGATTAAATTACCTTTATTCATACGTAATACCACCTAAAATATCGATTTCCGTAAAAGTTTGATATTAGCGATGATAGACCTTCTGACTGCTACAAGAATGTTGGTTACAAGTACCGTTACTTTAGTAACTTTAAAATGTTTATATTTTAAGTAATAAAAATTAAACACATGTATGATATATCAAATATAATTTTCTCGTATACATAATACAGAGCAGGTTAGCTTACTTGAATGTAATCGGTTCGGAACTGTACTGAAAACCAGTCACGAAGACTGCTGGATAAACTAACCTAACCTAACCTAACCTAACCTAACCTAAAAATGCACCCAACATCCATCCAACAGTAATTATGCTGAGTAGTCATGGAAGCCTTCTCATTTGGTATTAAAACATCAGCAGATTTATACTGAGATCCTTACAATAATGGCAGAAACAAACCAACAAGTGATAAATAATATTCCTATGAGCATCCCTGTCTGAAATATTAGGTCCTGCATCTGTGTCTGTCTGTTAATACTTTGTGTAACCGAAATTTGTATGGGTTCGGCGGATAAGGTAACTATTTAATGGGATTTCATAATATTACGGCAGCCAACTTCATAAAGTGTAATATCCCGTTGAAGAAAAGTTCCAAGTTTCTCCTTTAGTTTGAGTTTTTTGTTCAATGTCCTGAACTATTTCAGATTTTAATTCTCGCTATGCAATATTTAAGGAACTGTCGTCCTTGATTTCCTTATAATAAAAATTTATTCAATAAATACGAGGTTAGGGCAAGAGCCCAGTAAAATATTAATATTTTATTAGCTTTGCTTTCAGTTAAACTATATTTTATTTATTTGTTTTTGGCAGTCTGGTTTGACCTTTTAAAGCATAATGATAATCACTATGTGCCATCGCCTTTAACAGTCAACAAATCTGCATTTTGTACTCGTGGATTTCATATGTTTATCATGGCAAATAGAGATTAATTTCTTAAACAGCGTTAACCAGTTGATCTTTTAATGGTGAAGTCCTGTGTTTTCTTTGCGGTACGGACTGAATTCTTTAAGTATCATTAGATGAGCTTTGGCTTCAAATGGTTAATAGTACTGAAAAGACAAAAAGTTATGTATTTGTCGTAGTACAGTCGTGTAAAACTGGATTAAAATGATGAGTCGACACAGAAATGCAGTATTAATGTTATCGTACTGATCCACCTTGAAAGTCTATTTATGTGGCACATAAATTTGTAAATCGGCGAATTTGCTGAAAGTCTAATAAGTTAAATAGGTTCTAATAATATAAAGATTATTTACTATATTATATTTAGATGGTTCCCTGGAGAGACTCCGTAAAATTTCTGAAATATTAGGGATCCGATTACAATTCCGGAACTATCAAATTCCAAGAATTTCATCCGCGATACTTAATGAATTTTTTCATAAGAAAAAGCAAATCATTCCTCTTAATGGACAAAAGTGTTATGCAAGAAAGGACTCCTAGTTTAAGCTTGTTTGTGTTTTCTTCTATTGAACAAAACTTTTCCTTTGAATTACCTTAATTTCTCTACAGAGTTTCATTTTGGTTTGAGGTTAGGTTAACAACATTTGGACCGAAATCTTCCAAGGGATGAAACTCCAAAACATTGGAGCATGGTAATCGTAAATGGATGAAGCAGGCCGGAATTGTTTTAATAAAAATGAAAAAAATATATATATATTCCATTTTTTTAACACTGAATGTCAGTATATATTAAACAATATATCAATGTTTCGTATTGGTATGAGTTACATATAACTACAATTGCTGAAAATATATTTTGATCTAAGACGGGTGATGTAAGAGAGAGATTTGTGGTATTAGGGTCTTATAACGAGAAGTAAAATTCCGAGCTTACATGACTACTTCATTTAGTAATGTTGTTAGGTTACCAGCCATATAAGGTGGTTAATAGGCGGGGAAAAACATATTTCTCCTCAGCCTCAGGGTACTTAATTGGCGTTCATTAACGTGGATTAAACTTGCGACTTTCCTTCTTAATCCGCAGATGCTGCTAGACTTCAAGCGACAGGAAGATTCCCACTAATAATAATTTTAATGTTGGTCGGTTTGCAAAATACATTTTATAGAACGAAGTATAACTACACGCGTACTGACGTTTCGGGAAATAGACCGCGGGCGAAGTTATAACATCGCTGTTGCACGCGACACGAATTTCAAGCTCTTTTTACTAAATCCAGGCAAAAAAAAAACTGTCCTACATGTGCTCGATTATGACGTCTACATGGAGATGATTTAGCCAGAAGGATTAAACGTCCTAGTTCGTAAATAACATAGCGGATTCCATTACAAAGTTATTTAGCAAATTCTGTAAGACAAACCTTGTGTAATATATAATTCCGTCCTCTCTGCCTTGTGGTCATTTGGATTCGAAAAACTATAAAAACACGTAAAACTTCCTGTGTTCCCTGTTATTTCGTGGGTGGACACGCATATATTATTCAATGCATAAAGCGATCTATTTGGTATTTAAAAATTCATCACTGTGTGGTGCCATGGAAGTAAATTATATATATATGTATTAATGACGTCACATCAAATGTTTATGGCACAGTATATAAGGGAATAAGGTATTATAATAAATTAATTATTCGGTTTTGTCCGTCCAATCACAATTATATTTAAAATTTACAAATAAGATAATTAAAATATCATTTTATGTTCCACATCGAATAATCGATTTACATTTGGAACATTTTTTTTTAATTATCTTATTTGTAAATTTTAAATATGATTGTGATTAGACGGACAAAACCGAATAATTAATTTAATATTTGATTCACAATATGACGCAATTATACTATCTTATAATAACATCTTACGCTCACTTTTGACTAACTTTTCTATGTGACGTCACCACCAAAATAGCTCGATTGAACGCAGTGTTCTCACTAGCAGGGTCAGAACTATTGGAACTACAATGAATTATAAACTAATGTGTGTGAACATCGTCTTTGTAAAATATTCACTAGTGTAGGAAGTTTTCTGCTGTTTAAGTTCTTTGGTTTGACCCCTCGAATATACTAATGTAGCGACAGACGGGTTAATTATTTGAACGGTTTCATTTTTGCATTGCTTTAAAGCACAGTAGAACATCTCTCCGGACGATAATATGTATCTGGCGAGAATCCGGATTTCAGAGTCAAAATGTATATTACAACAAATATTAAAAATTCCCCTTTAGTTACTACTAAAAGGAGCTGGAACATCTGAGTTATTAAAGCGACTGAGTAGGGGATGGGCGACCGGGTTTGAATCCCGGCAGGAATTTTTATCTTCGTCACTGATACAGACCGGCTCCGGTCTACACAGTTAATTTTATTATAATTGTCGGGATTGTCTGGGCAACAAGTTTTTTTTTGAAGAGCTAACATTACCTAACAACAGAACAAGTTGACAGAACTGCGTTCCCATTTCATCAATTAAGTAGCAGTCGTCATCAAAACAGTTTCGAAACACGCAACAGAATAATGAATACATGAGGCAAATGACTTTGGTAGCAAAATATATCACGGCCAAGCTGTCAACGTCCCTCCACATTTAAATTTCGGTCCGTAGAACAGTTCTAGTGACTTTAGGATTCTCGTGGATTTCCTCAGCTCCACAAGAAAAATTCCGGTATCGTGCCTAAATTTCTTCCCATATTCTTTCAAATTCATTACTCATTAATCATCCTTTTAGTTCAGACTACATAGAATGTGGTATTGAAAGTGTCGTTTAATACGCCACAAAAAATAGTTTTAGGAAAGGAACATGGCTGAGGAATAGTTGAAGAAAGAAACCGTCTTCATGACTGATTAACTCCATTACGCAAAGTCCTCCCACTTAAGAATATCACAATGGATCATGTAGTAATATACTTCACGGTCCTTTATAGAAACATGGAGAGTCTTTATCTCGCCACTGGACAACACTGACATAATATTCCTCTACGTCTATGTCTTGGTCTTCCTAGTGGCCTCTTGCCTTTCGATTTTCATGGAATTTTCATCTCCCACACACGTACTGAACCAAAATAGTTGGAAATTCAAATTTAATAGCAACATATCTTTGTATAGATTAAAGTATTCTGAATACTTGGACAACAGGAAGGCTGAAAAGGGATTTATAATAATTCTACTATTTGACGCTAAATAACCTTCACATTCTACAAACGTCGTTAAATAAACAAAAATTCAATAATCGTATCTTCCTGTTGATAAATTGCTATCACCAAAGTAGTTTTTAGCTTTAAATTCGTTCGTTTGAACTGAACTTTTATTTTCAAGGTCATCGTATGTCAAAATGGACTTTTGTTCAAAGAAATGGGGCGTGCACTTGAAACGTCACTTCGACACTAGTGTCACGGTTAAATCCATTTTGAAATTTTGAACTAGAATAATAAAATCACACGAGACGGTGATTGGCGGAATTTTTTCTGCAGGAACGTATTAATAAATATTATTACGAAGTAAAGTTGAAATCAACTTTCAAGCCGTTAACTTTGTCTCGCCCTTTTTGACAACAAATGCATTCAGAAAAGTTTAATATTTAGTATAGACTTTCAAACGGTTTCATCTGCGCCTAATTCAACATTTTCTTTACATTTCACATGCTTAGTGCGCGTGTACTGAAAATTTATAATCTAAAACACAGCATCATAGTGATTACGTTATGCACACATTTCCTAACCTGTTCTCGTGTTTTAAACATGCAATCAGTTTTATAACATTATAGATTTTATGGATTACAATTATAACCATAATGCATTGAATATAAACATTCTTATAATGTCAGTGACAGACACGAAACCAGAAAAGATAAATGCTGTGGTGGCTGTTTAATGACTTCGAATATTTTATGTCCCACAGTCCCGCAGAGCCTGTTAAAAGTACCTTGTGTTTCTCTCATTTGAAGAGAATTTGTGGGATTAGTGGAATTTCCGACTAAGAGTCAGCTGCTGGCTTGATTGTAATGCCTACATCCTTTGTGAAAAGACTGTAATGGAGTACAGCCACTTTCAGAAATGAATAAAACAACGACTTGTATCGTTTATTGTACTAAAGTACACTTAGGAACAAATTGGGTGACTTCTATTTGCGTGCTTGAAAGAAGAATAATCGCTGAAATTAGAATGATTCATAAACAACTTAAACGGACAATTTCGTTATAATGAGAGCGAGACAGAATTGTTTGTCTGCAAGACTATTTTCTGACTGCAATTGAAAAGACGCACGGGTTTAATCTGAAAACATCTCCTGCTGATTTAACGAAGAAAAAATCTTCCCTTGACGTCTAGAGGACGCTGAGGTTAAACCAGTTGAGGGCGGAGTTGTCCTCTAATGCCAATTAAATGGCAAATCAACGATAATTTTCTTCTAAATCTAGATCTAATACAAAACACAAGATAACTCTACAATTATCATTGGGTCATCCATTCGTTCTAGGCTCACATGCGTAGTTTCAATGACGTCACGAACAGGATCTGATCCTATTTCGAGTTGCGTCTGAATACAGCTAATTTAAAACAAATTTGGTTGAGAATTACCAGCGATAATATTTGGGCCAGACAGTATTATATATTCAGTCAATGCTTTTAATTATATTTATTTTCACAAGGTAAGGTAAAGTCCCTTTGCTTAATAATTAAGGCACGGAAGCATATAGGGGACTGTTATTTATTTAGTGTTCTGTCTGACGACAGGTCCATATGAACAGGATCCTTCCATCCTTTTCTCGGACTGGGACCTGTTCATATACGTTCTTGGCAGATGATCCAGAAGTGGTTTGCCATTGCCTTCTTCTGTGTGTGAATGGAGTAATTGTTGGGATGCCACGGAGGAAAACTCCGTGTTGCCTAGACCACGGCCTTGCCCAACACAAGTTATAAATTCGGACACCGCCGGGAATCGAACCCGAGAGCCCAGGATTACAAGGCCAGCGTTCTAACCGCTAGACCACCGTGGCTCTAGGGGACTGTAGGAGAAGCAATATGCAAATAGTGTTTAGCCCTAGACAAAGCCTTCACTCATTAATACGTAGGAAACTAGGTGGACTCCGTATCTGGTCTGGATGATGTGGTGAAAATCGATCAATCGATATCCAGCGTAAAGCCAGGCACTAAGCTATTCCGAGAAAAATATTTTGATGCTAAAGTTTTGTGTATATTATTTTGAGTTAATAATTCGTAATTTCTCACATTCAAGAATCCTTATTAGCATTCTGTAACTACAAGTGTCATTGTCATCACCTGCTATCACAGATAAGTCCATAAGTTATTTTCGAACTTAGTTTCATCTCGATATGTATCGATAGTCTCTTTCATTCACAGATTTGCGTAGTTTCGAATTAATGTTTTTTTATTTGTTTTATGACTAATTAAAATACAGGTGGGGGGGGGTTCTCGTGAATCGCCACGTAAATTGAAATGCTTTTCGGAGTGATTCAATTTGACAGGCCTTATTTGTAGCTCCGGAGTCAAATTGACGGGGGGAGTCAGTGAAACTGCGAGGCAGCTTTTACCGTGGCCGCGGATATGATATTGACGTCGCTTATTAAACTGATATAAAACAGCTGATATGCGAAGAGTTTGTAGAATATTTTCAGCCAAACACGACAAATGTGCAGACTTGCACTAATGAAAATAGCGAACATTTCCAGAAATTATTTCTCCTCCTAACTTCGTCGTGAGTTCATTTTCATTTGTTATTTTTGTTCCCAAATATTTGAAATTTTTCACACTTTCAAAGGATTTATTAGCCACTCTAAGACAATTGTGCCCGCCTGTCTAGCACCTTCTAGCAAGTTTCCATATCGCCTACTTACATTGGCTGTAGTTTACTACAGAGAAGAAAATCTCTTTCAGATGTGTAGGTGTATTCCTCTGCCCACAATCTACACCGCGACCTTCGAGTCTCCCAGTTAATAACAGCCGATGCATATAATCAGTTCACAGAACTTTCTATTCCAGCATATCTTTTCATTAACTAAGTACATAAGCACTGCCTTTGTATTTGACAAGCTTATTTTACGTAATGAGAGGGAACATTTGCGTTCATATGAAAGTAATAATCTCTGAATACAAGCTGACAATCAGACAAGTTGTTTACGAATCTCCAAGATTACGAGACGGCAGAATTGTATGAACATTAATGAATGAAAAAAGAAAAGTACAACTAATAATAAAATAAAATAGAGAAAGAAGAAAGTTAATAGAAATATTTCGCCCTGGTAATGAAGGAAATGCGTTAGGTTACAAGATTAAAAAAAACAAAACAATTCCTTAAAAAAAAGACGTTAGTGACCAAAGAGTATTTAATTTTCCTATCGAAACTGAAGTAACGTTTAAACAATTTGGTGTTCGATACCAGACGTCAATTTTTGTAATGATGAACACGTAAACGCTATCATGAATGTATTTTCCTCGAATTTCTTATGATTTATCTTACTGAAAATACGTGTATCACGAAGAAATAAAAAATTAATTTTTAAAAAATTTATAAAATTTGTTCTAATTTTACAATAATTTTTCCTCTCACCCCCGAATTCTTAACTGTGCGGTACTCTAAGACTATATCTTACAGGTGGTTACTCCTGCAGGAGTCAAGTTTTATAAAATCAAAACCAAATTAAATAAGTACTTTTTAGATTATTTATTCTTCGCTCTGATTTCTTAAAAAAATAAATTGTAAACGAAAAATAAAATTCATTGTTTATTGCAATTGCCTTCTAAATTATAATCCTGTTTGTCAGTTTATAGGTAACTATTTAGCAATGTTGCATCGTATGCTGATACCTTCAGGCACTATAAAATATATTATGGCCGATTAACAAGAAAACCTTGGAACTAACATACGAAGAAACTGGAGATAGGAATTTAAAACTATCGCAAAATGATTATTTTCGTATTATTTGTTACTTTTTCAAGATAGAATATCAGCTTTAAAATTCTTAATAAAATGAGGTCACGTCTTATGTCTGATGGTAATGGACCTTGTATATCCTTCTTATGTGACGTAGATACCTACACATTCTGATGTTCTCGTCCTGAGAGAGGTCTTTATTCATTCCTTGTAGAACAAGGTCACGTGATTTTTCACATCAGAGCAACCTGTTTTATAAGACCCAAAACACGTTCCGTTCCTCTAAAGGTCACGAAGTAATGTTTATGTTGTTAGTGATCGTCTTCTGGGTTGTACGTTCCTGCGGACTTGCAGGTACACACCAAAGTTAAGTAAAAACATATTAAATCCACAGGACTTGCAGGTAAAGTTAAGTAAAAACATATTAAATCCATGTTCAGTGCTAAAGGTCGAAAGCAGTGCATTTTTTCGAGATGGTGTTATCTACGTACAAGTCCAAACGTCGTTATAACTCAGGAGACCAACATCAGCATCAAGAAAATCAAATCCCATAATGTCTTTTACTCTGTGTCGATATTTGCTACTTCGCAGTTGAGATCTGTTCTTATATTTTCGTTGTACGAATCATCTTGTGAGAGATTTGAGGTTCTCACGGATTGAAAGATGTCTGTTCCGGTCTTCCGGGCTGTAAAATCATCTAGTCTTCTACCCAGAAGATAGAGGAATACTTTCCTTCGAAATGTCTGTAATCACTTCAAGAATTACTGAATCACAATACAGTAGGTCACAACTGACAAGTCTTTTTATATTTTGGGGGTATTCAATTCTGGTTAGATCTCGACTTCTTATATAATAGCCTTAAAATAATTCGAAAGTGAAATACCTCAGAATCTTTAGTCTTCCAATCTCCCATTTAAAAGCATAAAAATATTAAAATAATATTTAACGTCAGTTTATATGGAAGTCGTTATTGATCTGTAGCACAAAGAGTATAATAAAGACAGTATAACTTTAATCACTTATATTTAAGACAGATAAATTAGCAAAAGCAAGGAGAGACCTACACTGTAAAGAGATGAATATTTTGTACTCTACAACTAATTTTAAGAAGTGCTTTTGGCTCAGCTCATAACGGAATGGTTTATCATTCACAAAAATGACTATTAATTCCCTATTCGATTAATTTATTATATGTTTGATGAACAAGCTAATCTGTGATAAGTTTTTGTACTTTGGGATAATTCCTCTCTGGTACATTTTAGTACTTAAGTGTTGGTAGAACCGGTTTTGTATTGTCGTGACTTTAAATTCTGTAGCAGCTATTGGTAAACCTGGGGTCTCGGGTTCGATTCCCGGCGGTGCCCGAATTTATAACTTGTGTCGGGCAAGGCATCGTGAAAGTATATTATTTACAGTCGTTTCCAAAAACGCGAGGACACAAATTCCGTTTCTCATCGAAACGGAGAGCAAACCGAGTAAAAGTTTTAATTATAACATTTACAAATATACATTGCAGTGTCCAACCTACAGATACTCTGTATTTATTGGAACAAGTATTAAGGCCCATCCTGTAGTCAGGTTGCTTCCAATGGGGTTTTGCTCTGACACGAAGCAGAATGAGAAAGTACAGCCTGTCTACGAGGGCGGAGTGGACGTGTGATATGTGTAGTGTCGAAGCAAAGCTGATTCGAGTGTGCGAAAATAATAAAATTCAAGTAGAGACAGGACTGAAGATGGTGAAAGTTTATGTGTAACTCGCGATTATGTTGCAGGAATTTGACCTCAGCAATCTCTAGTTCGCCTTCGCTTTGTGTAAGAATTTTTAATAATGCGGCAATTTAAAATTAATTACATACTAGTAAATGACGTTGCTAATCATTTCTCATGCGAAACGTTGGAAAACAGCACCAGATTCTGTCGGACTGGGAGTATAATGGGTCATGTCACGAACTATTTGTGGACTATAGGACAGCATACGACTCAGTGAGAAGAGAATTACATGGCATTTTAATTGAGTTTGTAATAACGAAGAAACTTGTTAGGTTAATTGAGATGTGTACGGACGGGTTATCTAGTAGAGTTCGTATAGGTTATCTTCTGTTGAATCGCTTTCCAGTGCACGATGACCTAAGATAAGGGGGATGCTTTATCCCCAATGCTTTTTAATTTTGAGTTTTTGATGACGGTGAGTCCG
>NW_019060431.1:292134-306466 GCF_000696155.1 Zootermopsis nevadensis
TCAGCATTTTTGTATGAAGAAAAATATCAGCTATGATGATGGAGGCAGTATGTCACTCCGAAACGTCGGTGTAAATGTACAAGTCTAAACAGCCTTACAATCCAGAAGACAAATATTATATAATGTATCAGAATATAAGTTAGAGAACATAATCCTATAGATATTAAGTAGAGAATTAAATCTGTTTTAATATAATCAACCACAAACTTCACTAATAAGTGTATACACTACCTGCCTCTGAAGAAGTCGTTTGTTATTGTTGTTTAGGTGTAAAACTGTACGTCGGTCATGTTCCATGTTGTGTAAACTGTAGATTATCAAATACTGGATGTTTTACACGAAATGTGGGAGTTGTATTTGCAGGACGAGGATAAAATATTGCGTCTTCATTGTCCTGGAAGAAAAATTCAATTTTCTATAAGTCGTCCTAAATCAGATTTATTTAATAAATGTCACATAAAATGAGGCCATGTAATTCATATATGAACTTGGGGCTTAAATACTGGTTTTATTAAATTACAGGTTATATGACAAACAGGCAATCTCCCGTCTCTTGCGATGTTTCCCTGGCAACGCCAATCTATATTATTATTATTCTCGGAAAAACGGTTCTGGAAAACACCAATAAAACTTTATTTAATAAATTTGTAAGCTATGTCGTTGTGTCTAACCTTTAACCTATCTGTTGGAAAGGTCGTGGAGGAATGAAACTCAAAGTGGACTCAAATCTATAGACGTTTCTTATAGCCCGGTGTTGTTCATATAATGAATAATGAGACAGCTGTTTTGATGTCACAACGAGGTAAAATTGTCAAACCTATACCACTATTTCATAAGAATAATAGTTAAATAAAATTTCATGTTAAATTGACATAACATTAAGCAGTGGAATTTATAACAACGTTACAAATGAAAACGCTATAATTTTTGAAACAATATAATTAAAGAAGATATCCGTCTTCTGGGTTGTTGCGCTGTGTAGTCTGGTCGATGTTAACCAACGTTTCAGAGGTCATACTGCCTCCGTCATCAGAGTATGAAGATTTCTGTCCTCTGGGTTGTTGCGCTTAATTTCTAATAATTCAGATATATTTAATGAGCGTGAAGTTCGTACAGAAGAGCCCTTCATCCCAGAACCAAGCCTTAATGAAGTTGAAAATGCCATTGGGAAATTAAAACGTTATAAATCTCCAGGCTCAGACACGATTACAGCGGAATTAATCCATGCAGGTTGTAGGACACTGCACTCAGAGATATATAAGCTTATAGTCTCGATTTTGAACCAGGAAGTACTACCATAACAGTGGAAAGAATCAATTGTTTCCTCTATCCATGAAAAAGTTGACAAAATTTGTCAACGTGATACAGAATTTTATCGAATATGCTCGTGGCACGATAAACGCCGTTTATGAATGAAAGTATCGTGGACTATCAATATGGATTTCGCCTTAATAGGTCAACTATTGATCAAATCTTTTCTATTCGACAAATATTAGAGAAAAAGTGAGAGTATAATAGGTCAGTTCACCAACTTTTTGTGGACTTTAGGAAGGCATATGACCCGGTAAGAACATCTGGTACGATAATATCAAGATGGATGGTATTGAGGTGGGCTTTGAGGATGGTAAACTGATGGCGTTAGCCCAAGATCGAGTCCGTTGGAGGGCTTTGGGGCCCTGCGTATTACATTTCCGTGTATGGATGGGGAAAGTGAACTCCTGTCAAACAGGAAGTAGGAACGAATTCGTAGCTAACTTGTTTGAGACGTCATTCAAAGAAGATTTCAGCAGTCGCCGTCCAAGTTGGAATGTCGTGGGTGTTAATAAGCACGATGGAGCGTTACTTCCTTATTTTGAAACGAGTATTGGTACCGTTCTACACTCACAACACCGGTCTTTCCTTTAACACGATGTAACACAATTTTACACAAGTTTTTGTCAGTCTTATTGCAATTATTTCAACAGAAAACTCTTTCATGTTGCGTTCGTTCGCCTTTAGATTTATGGTCGTGCTTGTATGTTTATTGTATTCAAAGACGCCGTCAGGTCTTGAGATTGTGCTTATTAATAAAATTACAAGTTGAGTCCCTAATTCTGTATACACACACCTCAGTAAACGTGAATATGTTTCCAACTTTCCTTTTTCTGGGCGTGAGAATGCACTTCCAAAACATTTATCTCTGCGTGTTTTCGTAGAAATAATGACCGTCCTCAGGAAAAGAGATGCATAGTTTTCATCTCCTCCGTTCAAGTAGGCTTATTTTAGCGACATAACACAATCATAACAGTCTTGTTATGTAATAAACACTCCAAAGTGTTTTTAAAGTTGTTGGCTGTAAGTATATCTCTTTGGAAACGAGCTCTACAGAAATTCATCTTATAGCAACGTACATACAGATTTCCGTCAATGAAAGTTGTGTCACTGAATTATCTGTATCTGACAAACTTCTCGTTCAGTGCGTCTGTTAGAGGCGAAAATTCTTCCCTAATTTACCTTTCCCGAAAAGTGAGACTGCAAAGCAGTCAATCGTGAAACTTGAACTCTGCTCACTGAACAGACCAAATACCACGCGTGAAATCGAATGATTTTCAAGGTCACAAGAAGATTTCTACATAAGAGATGTTCATATGAATGTCCACTTGTTCGATGATGACTGTATTTTAGTCGCCTGTTCAGAAGACAAACCTCGAGAGTGGTAATTTATAAATTACGTAATGTAATCAGTAAATACAACTTAAAATTCAGATTCAAAATTGAAAACAGTTACATTTAGAGGTGAAGAAATTATAAGACTAAACCCTGTTTCATATACTCGAACTTATGAATAAAGATGATAATGATTTTAATGTAAAACCAAACATATTTCAACAGAATGTGATGCTACTGGATTTTTGCACCGTGCACTATTTTAGACGCTTACCGACGTTTTAGAAGTGACTGCTGCCTCAGTTATCGGGGTGATATGCCTCTGAAATATCGGTAAACGTTTATCATACTGCACGGCGCAATATCAGCCTGGCTCATAACTGGGAGAGCCTGTGAGGATATCCGACCTCCAGGCCGAGATTTGAGCTCGGGACGTCCCGGGTACGAAGTGCTAACCACTTAGCCGCGACGTACAGTGAGCAGGAAATGTGTGTACAAGAATGCAACCGTGGCCTATTTTAAGCTCTGAGGGACTGAGTAAAACCACAAGGACTTTGTCAAAATTTGCGGTAAATTGTCTGCTCATAATCTATTTATTTTTTTTATTTATTTAGTGTTCTGTCTGACGACAGGTCCATGTGAACAGGATCCTTCCATCCTTTTCTCGGACTGGGACCTGTTCATATACGTTCTTGGCAGATGATCCAGAAGTGGTTTGCCATTGCCTTCTTCTGTGTGTGAATGGAGTAATTGTTGGGATGCCACGGAGGAAAACTCCGTGTTGCCTAGACCACGGCCTTGCCCAACACAAGTTATAAATTCGAACCCGAGACCCCAGGATTACAAGGCCAGCGTTCTAACCGCTAGACCACTGTGGCACGGTTCATAATCTATGTGAAATGTAAAATAAAACAAAGCTGTCCCACTATACGCCATGTAGGCGCTTGGAGGGAGAGTGGTATAGCTGCTACTCATTCTTAACCTCGACACCAGGTGGCGTATGGCAGCGGAGATAATCCTAAAGTTCTCAGATAAATGAAAAAGAACGAAGATAATCCTGCTGTAAATATTTGTTTCATTACATTTAAATCGCGTTTTTTCGTTTACTAACTCAGACCTAGACCTCGCGTGTATTCCTTTAACACAGCTCAACTATTCAGGGTATTATGATGCCATCAAACCGGTTGTGATTCTTGCTTCTGGAATCCTGATCATCACGCGAGATAGTGGTTAACATTCCAGCACCAAATTGATTCTCACACCATCACAAACCTTTCTTCCGATGCAATGAACAAGGTTCTATAACAAAACATTTAATTCATTTGTATCTTGTGTTTTGAATTAAATACAGGTTTGTATGAACTGAGAACTACTTGAGATGGCGTAATTTATTCAGATTAGGAGAATACCTGACTTACATACTGGCTGAAAACGTGTCCTGCCTTGATTTATAATGTTTATTTATTTAAGAGAATGGAAAGGTATAGCTTAGTCCATTTAAGAAGAGTTCATGTCGTACGGGCGTCTGTAGATACATTTATTTATAACTGTGATGTGTCTACAATTAATTATTAGACTGGAAAGGGAAAATCAACATACAACTAATCTGGCTTTCGAGTACAAGGCGTGTAGAATTTTGAAAATTATTCGAGTTTCGGTAGTGATTGCAGTTGACATCTTCAAGGTCAGTATTCTAATGTTTGGATTGGGCGGTGCTGATTGGTGGAACGGAAAGCTATCCGATAGATGAGCATATGACAGAGAAAGAAGGTGACAAAATTAGACAAGTTATTCTTCTCTCATCTGATTAATAAATTAACGTAACGTATTCTGAAGCCAAAACATTGCAGGAGCAAAGGGTCTGCTCCCTTCTGGCTTTGCTACCAATAATTGTTTCCTATTGCGTAGAACTTATTACAGCTAATCGTTTTTTAATCATCCTAATACGAATGAATAAATAGATTAAACAAGTGGGGATTCATACTCCAACTGTCGATGTCGTGATGGATGGTTCTTTTTACCCCTGAGGTCTGCGTTCCGAGTTCCGACAGCTTATCAATTTTCACTAAAAATACACTACTCAAGTGTCTACGTATATGGATGAAATAGTTCCCAGTTCTTAACTTATGAAACTGGACACTAAGAGAGAGGGTGATATTTGCTTTATAATTCCGTGGTCACATTAACAAATCAAAGGTAATTAAGCCACTAAAAATATATTTAATAAAAAAACGTTTACATAATAAAATACTTAAGAACAGACGATGAACTTGAATAACAAAGGCTGCACTATAGGATAAGAGACACGAAGCTAAAATTTAAACAGATTTCAACTGCTATGCGGCAATTATTTATTTTTTTTGTAGTGTTCTGTCTGACGACAGGTCCATATATTATGAACAGGATCCTTCCAAACTCTTCAGGATGTCAGGGACCTGCTCATACATATATACATTCTTGGCAGAGATGATCAGAAGTGGTTTGCCATTGCCTTCTTCTGTGTGTGAGTGAAGTAATTGTTGGGATGCCACGGAGAAACCGGGGAAGCCCCCGGATGAAAACTCCGTGTTGCCTAGACCACGGCCTTGCCCAACACAAGTTATAAATTCGGGCACCGCCGGGAATCGAACCCGAGACCCCCCAGGATTACAAGGCCAGCGTTCTAACCGCTAGACCACCTCATCTTATTATTATTTAGTGTTCTGTCTGACGACAGGTCCATATGAACAGGATCCTTCCATCCTTCTCTCGGACTGGGACCTGTTCATATACGTCCTTGGCAGATGATCCAGAAGTGTGCCTAGACCACGGCCTTGCCCAACACAAGTTATAAATTTGAGCACCACCGGGAATTGAACCCGGGACCCCAGGATTACAAGGCCAGCGATCTAACCGCTAGACGAAGCCTTAAACTAAGAAATTTCAAAATAAATCGCTAATGAAATTCTATGGGTTTGCAATCATTCAGCAGTTTATAATATGGATCCGATGGTAGATGGTAACTTTTCAAACACCTTGTGAAAAATTCCGAATATTTTTCTCTTAATGGATTCATCTAATGGCAAGTTCAGAGAGACGTGGACGAGATTTTACCAACTGCATCCTGTTATGCGAGAAGAAATGATACGCGCGTAGAGGCAGGCGGATTCTGAGAGTGTCAGAGTCTTGAATGTTGTCTCGTTAACAACAGGGGCGAGTCCTCATGTTCGGAGCACGTTTGACCTGTGACCTCATCAGTAGATTTTCCTCTCACGCTGCCAAGTCTTAGAAATAAAACGCGGAATGTTTTGAAAACACGTTTTAGTGGTAATAGATCAAGGGTCTGGCTAGAACAATGTAAATGAACGGGCTTCTTAAAGCTATGCTATTAAAAAGGCACTTTGAAGAGAATAATATGGCGGAGGACAACATCTTTTGATATTCGAGGAACTACTATTCTTCCGTAGCTAATTGATTTGAAGATGTGCCAACTTCTGGCTTTAGTGAGATCACAAATGATGATTCGGGCAATATTTTGAACGAAGCGGTGTCGAAATATTTTAACATCCTGTCACAACATTCCTCTGAAGCACGGATTTTCAACTCTGGGTCTCGAAGCGTTTTGTGTAGCCCACGTAAAACATTTTTTTAACATTGTGTAACCTTAAATAATGATAGTTACTGAAAATAAAGAATAAATACCGTTAATGTTTAACAACAACTTCAGTTGTGTGTAATTTTGTACCACAGTGAAGAATGACAAATAAGAAACTATTGCATGTTTAAGTAACGAATACATGCGATTGGTAACAGGATATTATTAAAAACGGATATTTAAAAATTACTGAGGAAACGCATTGATAGATCTGCCACTAGTGAAAATTATTGAGAAATATACGAACATTTTTGAAATAGTAGACGTAATTTATTATAATTTTTAATAAATTCTCCTTCAGAAGATAAACTTTTAGGGAAAGGTAAAGAAACCTTAGAATAATATCAGTAATGAAGGGAAACAGAAAATACCCTAACTATATCGGGTAATTTTAATTCTTGATGTAGGGACATTTAAATTTTGCCCTGAAAGTGGATTCACCTACACTTTGAGAGAATCAGCTGTGTAAAGTATATCTTGGAAGCTAGCCAAGAGTTTGTTAGTTAAGGATTCTGTATTTATATATTTCCTTCCTTTATCATAGACACATGTTCATGACTTTGGAAACCTTCCAATCAGATTTCAGTATCCTAAGAGTAGGCGTGCTCAAACTACGTACATGTTCCTTATCATTAAGAGTTTCTCACTTATATCCACGTGCATAGATCAAGAATTATTTCCTATAATTTAACTTACGCTAACTAACTAACTAGATGGCTTACCGAACCCGAAGATTCATCACCGAATTAACCAAAGCCCTCCACCAGACCCTGTCCTGGGCCACCAAAATCCAGTCTCCTTCGACTCCTATCTCCCATAGATCCCGCCTGACATTATCCTCCCATCTACGTCTAGGTCTCCCCAGAGGTCTCTTCCCCTCAGGCTTCCCAACCAGTACCCGGTGCACACCTCTTGTCTCATCCATGCGCGCTACATGTCCCGCCCATCTCACTCTTCTCGACTTAATCACCCTGACAATATTGGGGGAGCAGTACAGATTTTTAAGCTCATCATTATGCAGTTTTCTCCAGACCCCATCGTCTTCTCTCCTAGGCCCAAATATCCTCCTCAAACACCTGCAATCTGTGTTCCTCCCTCAGAGTGAGAGACCATGTTTCGCACCCATACAAAACAACAGGCAAGATTATTGTTTTGTATACTTTAATTTTCAGATTCTTAGAAATCAGACGGGAAGACAAAATATTTTGGACTGAGAAGTAGCAAGCATTTCCGGAATTTAGTCTCCTCCTAACTTCCTCACGAGTGTCATTTTGATTTGTTGTTGTTGTTCCCAAATATTTGAACTTTGTAACCCTTTCAAAGGACTTATTAGCTCCCCTAAGATAATTCTGCCCGCCTGTCTTCTGATTTAACTTACGCGGTCCTTACAAAACTTAACAATTAGCAAAACTATTTACAGAAATAAATGTAAGAAAATCAAATACATTCTTTTGAATTGTAGATGTGTGCGAGTTTTTCGTACTCA
Organism: Zootermopsis nevadensis; assembly: GCF_000696155.1. The sequence goes on from NW_019060431.1 coordinate 299,901, forward strand.
TTCCTCCTAATTAAAACTAATACTGACACGATTTGAATTTTATAAAATTATTCAGGTAAAGTTAAAGGTGATCCTGTCATTGAAATAATAACCTTCAGATTAAAGGTTTTGAAGAAATCTTAAAATGAATTTGCTACGTAATTCTTGAACCTTCTTTTCAAATTTGAAACTCCTTCTGATTTTCAGAATACTTTTATACGTGATCCAGTTTTTATTTACTTTTGTGAATGCGTTATCAACTGTTTCATAGACATCGCATCTTTAGTGATCTCGAGAACTGAAAACGCTCATAAACGCGAAATCACATTACAATTCGGAGACCTGTAGCAGAGGAAAGAACATTCAATTACACAAACTGCACTGTGGTTTGCATTTTTTATTCCCACGGCAGTGAAAATGTCGATAGTAGGCTTATGTGTTACGACGATGTGTGTTCTTGTAGGTAGTTACCAGGTTACCAGGTTAAAAATTCGAAAATGTTTAATATGAATCATTTGGTACGTACGTAACACCACGCACGCGCGTAGTTAATGTCTGAGAAAGTTACAAATTAAGCGTTAATCACTACAAATGGAAACTCTAAACAGCCCGAACCATTACGTAACAATTCCTTTCGTGTTATGAAATGTTTAAAGCTTTCCACAATGTCAACACCGTTCTAAAATTCTTCCTTCGTAAGAAATACTTCATTGTAAGTACAATATGTCAGCTCTGGGCATGGGTCAATGACAACGCCCTCATGTTGTTAGCGTTGAAGATTCTGTACATAACCCATCGCGTATTGCAACATCAGACAGAATACAGGAGGTAATTTATACGTGAGCATTACACTCTTATAAGACGATAAAAGTTATGCCCACTGCATGTGAAAGATTACAAAGGATAATGTCTCTACCTCCTGGTGTTTAACCCACTTCAAATTCACCTACCGCATTCCAATCTAACAAAAATAACTTCTGAAAAGCAAACAGATAGAGGTCTTGAATGTTATAAGATGTCACAATCAAAAATAACAACGCAAGTCAGGGTGTTGCAACTGAATTATGTACGTGGTTGGTGTAACAACTGGACACAAAGGGTGGAAGGTTATGTTTTGTGTGGTTATTTTAATGTCAAGTATACATTTATTTTGCGTTGATAAGAAATAACACATTATAAAGTCTTACTCAAGAAATACTCAATACGAAAAAATGTATTTTTTTTTCTATAAAAAAAGTTGGGTTTGTAATTCAATTCAATTCAATTCAATTAATTTATTTACGTGTTTGCCAATAACAGGCAAACACTGATAATATATACAATAATAGTGAAATAATAATGAATAATATTACACAAACGGATTAATTAAACTTATACATTTACAGTATTAAATATAACAGCCAAGTACAGGCAAACCCAAAATAGAAACAATATTAAGACAGAGCAAAAAATGAAGGAATATAAATAAAAACAAATAATCCACCTAGGGAACACTAATATAAATGTACGTCGTTAAAGAAATACAAAAAAACAGATAATCTGTTAACTTAATTTCCCAACTCGAAGTTCAAAATGTGTTGGCAGACAGCTGAGTAGCTGCTAATTATCTTTGACTCATTCAATGGACAGCCAAGAGTCTGACAGAGCAGTGTTAAGCTTTGTTGGTTTCAGAGAACGAAATTTCTTATATCAATGCGTCTCACTGTCATGAACGCAAGGGTTTTTCAATAACTTACAGAGAACAATATAATTTTTATTTAAAATTTCTTATAATTAAGATAATAAAATATCATTCATGTTCCATATCGATTGATCGATTGATTGTTCCGAAATGTAAATCGATCAATCGATATGGAACATGAATGATATTTTATTATCTTAATTATAAGAAATTTTAAATAAAAATTATATTGTCATCAGACGGATTAAAATAAATAATTGATATGATATTCACAATTAGACGCAATTACACTATCTTATGAACTTACAGAGAGTAAAATCGAAATTCACAACACATTTAAGAGCCGTGGTATTTGGTAACTTATTACAAAGGAAATAGTTTTATACCAAAAATGACACTATTATCTTTTTATGGAAAAAATTAACAGTTATAAACTTACGTACATAACTTTCCGTTGTGTACGTATATAAAATATTTTGGTTACTAAGTGAGTTTGACTGGCAGCTAGGAATTTGATATTGGATCATGGCTACCACGAAATGAATTTAGCATTATAAATATAATTTAACTCTCAGTATAAAGCTTGAACTATCTTCATTATCATAATGTATATAATTTGTTTACAAGTCATTCTTAATTACGTGTTATCAGAACAAATTTTCTTGCATGTTTTGTAGATAATACGTAGATACGTAGACAGATACATCGACATCTTATTACGGGAAGTTTAAATTGTTCAAGGTATATTTTAAAATTATCTAACAAGGAAGGGTGGAGAAAGTTTTTCAGTTTAGAACTTTTCCGGGCAACGCCCGGTCGCAATTTTGATAAAAGTTGAAGGGACTTACGACGTTCTGGAATGGAACAGAAGAAGGTAGATGAACGATAGTTGTATTCATTCGGAATTTTGAATTTGTTTTCATAAATAATATTTTAAAATTCAGTTCTTACGTCAGAAAAAGAATCATAACTCGTCCCCACTACAACGACTGATTAATTATGCTTGTATAAATAATTCTTGTCCATTTTGATAATCTTATAAAACCTTTACGCGCAATGTATGGATAAAATTCTGAGTTACTGATTGTTAAGTCAGATGATTCTTGGTTTTAATAGAATAAATAATTTACGAACAATCCATGAATAAGTGAAAAGTGCCAGGTAAAACAAGGTGGACGAACTTCTTTGTGTGATGTCACGATTCTGAATTTTTGCTTTGAGACTGGAACAAATGTGACAGAGTGTACAGGAAATGTGATCACGAAATTGGCGTGTACCAATATTAATCTTCGGGATACGTACGGCCTTCTTACCCCCATTCTATTCTAGATTTTACCTTTGTGGAATATATTTCACTTCGTTGTGAGTGAATTTCACGAAGTGCAATAGCGAAAACGCGTTTAGGGGCAAGTCGTGTCTCTATGTCCGTCTGTCCAGTCTACTCAAATCGAAAACCATTTCGACAGATTTTGATGAAATTTGATTTGGATGTTGTGCTATTCTGTAGGACCTCAAAATCATACGTTTGAATTTTCTACGAGTAGTTATAAAAAATGGAGGATGCAGAATTTCGTGATGTAGACACCGAGGTGTTTTCGCTGTGGTGGCAAAAGTGGGAACTGTTAGGTCTTTCTCATGATTCACAAATATTATTTTCATCACTTAAAACACGTATTTATTAAAATTATCATCAGACAACAGTTGTCTAATATATATGTCGACAGAGCTGAAGATATAACCATTAGAATCAAATGACCGTCAAGTGTTTGTTCTCCTAAATAAAGTTTGAAATTCAAGAGTGCACTAATCCTACAAAAATTAGAATCTTTAACTCCAGCGTGTTGGCAGTACTGTTATATGGATCGGAAACATGGATGGTGTCTGGCTCCGACTCAAACCAATTGCATGTCTTCATAAACAAATGCTTACGTAAAATATTACGTATATTTTGGACAAAAAATATATTATTATTATTATTATTAACTAATAATAGGACCGTACTGACCAGAAAGGAATCAGACATATTATAATTTACCTCAAGTAGAAGTGAATTAATCACACTCTTAAGAAGAGAACATAACCTCAATCAGCGAATGCACACTAGATAGGAATACTCAAGGGAACAGAAAAGAGACAGACTCAAAGAAAAGTGGAAAGATCGGTACAAAGGTAAGTTGCAGTACCGGCAAAACATGGAGGGTATTTAAGCTCATGGTTCAGGACGGACATCCAATTGGAACAGTTTCGTACTCCTGCCATGTATAGTTCTGATTCCATCCTGTAGGAGGCAGTTTCTGCGTTGACGACGAAATCTCACCAACATCAAAGCTATTTCCATTTCTCGTTATATAAGTAAAATCTGGCTCCTCGTTTTTGGAGGTTGTTTCAAAATTGACAGGAAATTTGTGCATTCCCGTTTTAATGTACGAGTAAGACTCGGAGGTAGGGATTAGCTCTATCGATTCGGCCCAACAGAGTACCTGATGGCGGAGATAGACTCGCGTCTTCGGAACGTCGTGGTTTTAATTGATTTTATTTAGTCTTGTACGATGGATAATATCCAGAAAACAGTTTAATTACTGATGTTATTAATTATTTAATTAGTAAGTTTTTTTATTCTGGTTATCCATCACTTAATTCTCTCCTTTTTGCTATTGTGACACTTTCGACTTGTTATTTATGCAACATGTTTCAGCTACTGTATAGCCATCATCAGGTCGTTAATTTTATTACATGTATATTTGCAATATAAAATGTTATTCTGGTAAAATTTAAGAAATTTTAAACATATATGCGTCTGTAAACGATTGGAGATTCCCTCTTGTAGTGTGATATTTTAAAATGTTATAAATTTTAACACAATGTAAGTTTGTTTACAAACACTGTATTAACTTTTATATGGACTTGATGATTGCTGTACAGCAGCCGAAACACTTAGTCCAAGCAACAAGAAAGTCTTTCTCAATATAGAAAAATAATTGTGTAAGTGACAGACAGAAAATCAATTAATTAGAAAAACTTCGCTGTGTTATATATCATAAAAATCTTTAGAACGGTTTTCGAGTTATTAATTACTGATAAGACAGACATGTGACGAAGGTAACAGTGGTTTCTTTTGCAAAATAAATTTCGAAAGCGCCTAAAAGTTATGTAAAACCCTGAAATAAACTTAACAAAGTTAGATGTAGCGAAATCTCAGTTTTATTGCTGTGTAACTTATTACAAGAGAATGTCCTAGAACCTAGCGCCCACTGGTAATACCTTAAACGATGTGCGTCCTCAACGCAGGACTATCAATGATTTTAGCTTACCTGCATTTCTATACGCCTACACACTCACGTATGGCCATTTAACTTGTAACCAGATTATTTACGCTTTCACGATATATTATTCTTCATCCTGTGACAATCCTGTCTCTGGGTAATGGCGTAATGTATTGTAGACATTCACCGAATTATTTATCGTCTGTCATTGAAATCAGAACGAAAACAGGTGTGAGTATCATTTAAAATCATTAGGAATTGACATCTTTTAAATTACAACTACTAAGCCCTTGAAACACGAAGTTCAGTTAGATAATATTTAAAAACTTGCATTCTTCCTGAAAGTAAAATCACTACGAGATTTGAGACGATAGAAGAGATTCAGGCAGAATCGCAGATGGTGCTTGACAGGCTGACAAAGAAAGATTTCCAGGGATGCTTCCAGGCTTGGCAGCGGCGCTGGGATCGTTGTGTTAACTCCCAGGGGAACTACTTCGAGGGTGATGGATGAATTTAATACCTGAGATAAGTGTACGGGTTTTTATAGGCGCAGTCTTGAAACTTTCTGATCGCACCTCGTATATTTCCTATACGAAGATCAAATGGTTATTGCTGCTTAGGAAAATAATCTCTATTTACTCTAGGAATTAAACGAAATCTACGAACAAGCTGCACTCTGTGAGAGGAATGCATAATTACTTAATGTTAAATCAGGTTTTTGATGTATTTTACACTATGATTTAAAGCGTTCTCTCACAAGAAAATAATCATTGAATATACCACTGGGTAGAGTTAATTATTTGCGTTGCAGGAAGAAATATAGCTAGAGTACTGAGTTGGCTCGGGGGACATTCAATAAATTCTCATATATAATAACGTGCTTGCCTTTAAAACAAAACAGTTGCCCACCCGTATGTGATTTAAGACGCACGCAAACAAGATGTCTCTTGTTTCTACGAAAAGATACTTGTGGTAGATAAAACAGAGAGCCAAAACCTGTGTTAACCGACGTCTATATCGAGAGCCATGAAGGAAACATTAGACAGTTGTCCTACGAGTAAAACTGACTTAAGAGAACGTTAACCAATTAAAGTTTCAAGTTTGGCGTACGAAATGAATACTAAAATACTTATATGGCGAGATTTGGGGTTCTCACGGCTGCGTGTATGATGATGGATGTTTTGTGGGTTGTCGAAACGCGTAGTCTGTGTAAACGTTTACTGATATTTGTGTGTTCCTGCTGCCTCAATGATCAGAACGATGAGTTAGCCGCGCGCGAGGCAGAATAATACGAGGTGCGATCGGAAAGTTTCAAGACTGTGTCAATAGAGGGCGAACCGGAAGTAGGACGAGCTTCTGCCGCTAGGGGATGCGGCCTACATTCATAGTGAATCAGTGTGCCAGCCGGCATCATCGAATTAGCATTTGTTTCTTAGTTACGGGCGTTTTGGTAGTGCATTACACCGACCCTCCTGCGATTTCGGAATGGCGCGTGTGCATCAAATTTTGCCAAAGACTCGCCAAAACGGCTACGGAAACCTATGAAATCCTAAAGCAAGCATTTGGGGAGTCCGCAATGGGTCGTGCACAAACGTTTGTGTGGCATTCACGTTTTAAAAATGACCGAACCTCTGTCGATGATG
>NW_019060431.1:306698-321075 GCF_000696155.1 Zootermopsis nevadensis
GATGCTTCCAGGCTTGGCAGCGGCGCTGGGATCGTTGTGTTCACTCCCAGGGGAACTACTTCGAGGGTGATGGATGAATTTAATACCTGAGATAAGTGTACGGGTTTTTTTTTATACGCGCAGTCTTGAAACTTTCCGATCGCACCTCGTACATTCTAAAACGTCGGTAAATTTCTACTAGAGTACATGGAAGAACAACCCAGATGAGAGCCATCTAAATTAAGAATAACTACATTTACTTCTGTCTTAATGTTATAATTAATTGAAGCAACATAAGGGTTTCCTTCCACATCCACAGGATAATACAATTAAATGTTTTTCATTGTCTGTGCATGGATTCGCATAACACCTTACAGCAATGTCTGCAAATGATCCTGCGGACAATGCCTGTTATAACACTTCCCATCAATCATAGTCACATAACAAACAAACAGAACACACAACAAAAGAATGAGTTAAACATCTTGAATGTAATTATGAAGCCGTCATCTAGCCCATTCTTAATAACCAATCGATAAGAGTTTAAAGTCAAGCTAGCTACCTTTCAATGTAATAGTTCGAATATAACAGATGCTTGTTCTGACCGACAGGATAGCTTTCTATATTTCTATAGCCTGAAGACAATAAACTATTAATCACATTCAACAAAAAACATAACCTCTACAGACACAATAAGACTTCATAAGACTTACGCTGTCTCTGTCCTCTGATTGTGTTTCTCATCCCAAATGCTTGGACAAACGATTTATCACAAGTAGTAAGGATCTTGTCTTCGACAGCTAGAACTATTTTTTTAACTGTAAAGGAAAGGCTAAAATATTTCAGTACTGTAAATTCTCCGCTTGGCCGTTTTAACAACAAATAAAAACTGTCATCATAAATTAATGTAAAATGTAAATGTAAAAGTTGTATTTAATACTGGATAAGTAACTACGACAAACTGACAGCAATGCGTCACACTTTCATTTCTGAAAAGAGAACTTACCTCTATAGGCGAATCGTATGATTCAGAAGACAAATTTTATGTAAGATTGTGAAGGTCCTTGTAGCAAACTCCAGGAAACAACATTCTCCTTTACAAGCAACGTGCAACAGAAACATAAAAAAAATATATTAAAAGTAGGAAATTTTCGGCCGGTCATTAAATGTTCCGCCTTTTATGGAACCAAAGGGGTCATCACTGTGTCAACAAGCACGTCCCATTTGACACTTTCGTGACGTAGTTGAATCAGTTCACGTTATTACGTCATATTCCTTCAAGATCAATGCGTCTTCAGACTCATCCCTTCCCCTTAGGATTTCCGAATAAAAATTTGAATGCATTTCTCATGTTCCTAATGCGAGGCACGTGTTCCGCTCTTAACAGACCAAATTTATTTCCTTTCGGAGAACTTTCTCGAGAGTCCTTGTCGTTCTTTCTCGATAATTTTGATGCCTAGTAAACAAATTGCATAACATTGTTTGATTGATTGGCGACGATGACAAATCACGAATTTTATATTAAAATAATATTGTGATTAATATTAATAAAGGTATTTTACATAAAATAATAATTATTCGTGTTTTTTCCCCCCGTCTAATCACAATTGTATATAAATAAAATTATACATAAGATATTAAAATATCATTTACATATTTGGTTGTACCAAATATGTAAATGATATTTTAATATCTTATGTATAATTTTATTTATATACAATTGTGATTAGACGGGGGAAAAAAACACGAATAATTATTATTTTATGTAAAATACCTTTATTAATATTAATCACAATATAATAATAATATGAAATACGACAGTTTTAAAATTGTTATTTTTAGATAATTTTACAACCACATGTTTTACATTAGGCATATTATAAAAATACGATATGTCGACACAAATCTGCGATGTTACAATTTGTCTTGGGTCGTAGGCCTCTCTTAACACGTTAGCTTTCATTGAGGTTACAGACGCCACAGTGCTGCCAACCTCTTCAAGCGGTGTCTTCAGCGTATTTCTTACTGTAAAGAAAGATTAAATGAAGACAGGCAATGTCTCTTGTTCGTTAAAATAACATTCGTAAAATTGTTTATCGACATTCAGTGTTTAACGCCAAGGCGTTAAGTGTTTTGGTACCAAATGGGACGCGGGCAATATAAAACATATATGACACTATTTGCAACCAGTTACAGCAGTCATTATATGCATGAAAGGCATCTGTAAATATTCCCTGAAGCTATGAGCGCTTTTAAGATATAAGGTGGCATTTTAAATTTGCATACAACACTTAAAAACCTGCACATAAAATTAACTACTGAAGAATATGAAAGTAACCAGCAGTGGGCAACAATCAGCTTTCCATATCGGCGAGTCTGAAGATGGCCTGTAGTCTGATAGAAGTTTACCGGCGTTTCAGAGGTGCTTTTTGACTCCATCTTCAGGACGATAAACTACCAAAGTACACTTTGCTACAACCCAGAGAACAGCCATCTCTGAATGTACGTGACGTTTTTCTCTGACGGAAGAACGTATATGACAACTCTCAATTGAATTTAATCTGCATGAATGTCTAATAAAACTTTATACAAGTTAGAATTGCCCGACATACGAGTATTTCGGTTCAATCCCGCTATCCATAGGGGCATTTATACGAGTCAGCGATCTTAAAATAAATAAATAAATACCACGTAGGTTATAGAGCCACGGTGGTCTAGCGGTTAGAACGCTGGCCTTGTAATCCTGGGGTCTCGGGTTCGAATTTATAACATGTGTTGGGCAAGGCCGTGGTCTAGGCAACTCGGAGTTTTCCTCCGTGGCATCCCAACAATTACTCCATTGACACACAGAAGAAGGCAATGGCAAACCACTTCTGGATCATCTGCCAAGAACGTATATGAACAGGTCCCAGTCCGAGAAAAGGATGGAAGGATCCTGTTCATACGGACCTGTCAATAATAATAATAATAACCACGTAGGTTGCATTGAAACTTTGAAATTATTATTGCTTCTTTATAAGATTCATAAGTCAGGAGCACGAAGATTGTGTTCACAACTTCACCTTTCCTTATTTCAAAGTTTAATTCTGTGCATTCCTTATAATTATTGTAGATCTTCTGGGTTCGAATCTTAAGCCCAAGAGACCGATTATTCCATACATTTTCTGGCATTCATTGATTGTAGATTGTTTTAAATAAACTGTATAACCACATTCTTCCATATCCTTCCCGATTCTTCATTCCCATCCACCTTACCATCTGACGCTTCAACTATACAGCAGACAGCGTCATAGAAATAAGTTCAGAAGGAAATTATATTAGCTGCAAACGAAGATAATTTTCTTAACCGTAACCAATCGCGGCAATTTCTTGTAATAAAATAGATCTCGTGGAGTTTATTACTACAAATATTTGAACTAATGATTATAGGACTGTTTATAAACCACGTGGTCTAGATGTCATTACCATCGTGATCTTCGAATAGACCAACTTCGAATATCATCCGCGTCCCTCATTCTCTTGCCAAACAAAATTGTCGAGAGACTGAAATCCATTAGTCCATCCGATCCGTACAAAATCCATACCAAATTTCAGCCAAGTCTGCAAAAAAAGTTTTAAATAGAGAAACAAAACTGGATTCTATTCAAATATTATACGGTAAAGTAGAATTTAATGTGTTCTGAACTGTGTTAATAATTTAAGTATATGTTTCGGTTGTTCGAAAATTAAATAATCTTATAAAGTAAGAACTTTTCCACCTTCCACGGACTAGGATCAATTGTGTTCCGACAGCATGGCCATATTTTTTAATATTATGGACTTAGAAGTATTTACGCTTTATTTCAGAACCTGTTAACAACCGTCATATCTCTGCTGAGCTTACAATGTCTGGTTTCCTCATCTACAATTGGCGGACACCGTCGCCAGGCACGCCAACTGTCTCCAACAGACGACCAGTGCAACCACTCCTTCCATAGCTTCTTGTGCAACCCAGCACCCAGACCAAGAACAACGAATCCTGAGGGAGGTTCTACCTTCCCTGTGAAGCAAGAGTCAAAATCTTCTGTTATTGTTCCTGCCCCTTCGTTCGGGATCAGAACCATAGCAGCACCACCAGCGATACAACCGGACTCTTCAAATTCACCGGAACAGACAATAGACGATCCATCGTTTGCTAACTGTGAGCAACACTCAGTTGTTGTGAAAACATCAACAACTCCGAAGAATGTACATATACTGGGCGAGAGTTCTTTTGCGAGAGAATCTAAATTATCCCCAGGACCTTACTTGCCTCCTCGTGAATCACCGTCACCTTCATCAACGTTTCTGCAGCCAATTGAAATATCTCTGCCACCTCACCTGCCAGAAAAGGAAATTGAATCAACTCCGAAACCTTTTCTTGAAACGTATCACAAACCATCAGCAACGATTTTGAGCAATGAAAACGTTCTACCCCCGTTCCAAAGTCGAAACTCCCAATCGACCACAATTTCACCTCGTCGTCCAAGTCCTAAACCCGAGAGACCACAGATCGAAGGACAGGAAGGAAGTGCTCCAGAATCAGTAATTGCTACGGATAATGAAGTTGATAGTTGCAAACATTCTTTTCACAGTTTTTTGTGCACTCCATCTTCATTTTCTAGAAGCAGGAGACCATTTAATAATTTGGGACAACCACCGTCTTCTCCATTGACAGGAGAAAGTTCTTTTGGACGTCCATCGAAGTTGTTACCTCCTGTAGCTCGGCCATCTTCTCAGGAAACTAAGATATCAGTCGCAGAGAAAACAGTTCCGATAACCGAAAGATCACGTACAACTTTGACACCTGCATTGAAATCAATAGCACCTCTAACAGATTTGAACATTTTTGCCGAAGCAGCTCAAAATCCTGTTCAATTATTGTCACTTCAAGATCAGAAACAACCGGATATTTGTAAAGACGCATTTCACAGTTTCCTTTGCCAACCAATAAATTCATCTCGAAGAAGACAAAAATATGGTGAAAGATATCAGAGTTCCAATAAACTAACACGTGACCCGTCTGTTCCTTTAAGAGCAGACAGCTCTTTCAATCAACCTTCCAAATTATTACCCATTTTGAACCAACCCCTCACTACTTTGGCACCAAGTACCTCGTTCTCTCCACACTTCACACCAGAAACTGACAGTTTATACCAGAAACCGGCGATCTCGTGTAATCACACAAAACCACCCCAGACAACGAACACACCCTTCGTGATTGTGTCTAGTACAACACCACCGATACTAGCTCCGAAACCAGAGAGTACATTCATTCAGGCTGCTAGGTTACCGTTTCCAAAAACCCAGTTCTCTACATTGCGTACAAGTGAACCACAAACCTTTGTTCGTAACGACCCAGCGGCACAGACTCCAGATGTAACTGTTCTAAGACCGAACCATGATGTTAATCACGACCATAGCCATGCCCATGATCACGGACATAATCACCATCGGATCGACATATGTAAGGATCCTTTTCACAGTTTTCTATGCACGCCTGTCATCCCGTCTAAAAGAAGACGACCTACAGGAGAACTTCCAGCAAGGTTTAGAAATGCAGCAGATCGAAATATTTTAGAGGCAGGTTCTTTCAACCAGCCCACAAAGGTCATTCCACCTGACACGAAAAGTGTGACAATTATACCACCTTCAATAATCACAAAGAGTTCATTTCCATCAAATGTACCGACCTACTCTCCCCAGGAGAATGATCATCGACTCCAATCTTCAAAAAACAGTCGTGTAAGATTACCACCACAGCCGGCAACTCAAATTCGGTCACAAAATGATGACCCTTGTAATCGTATATTTAACACTTTCTTATTCGAGAAAAATGGATCGATAAGAAATTTATCTTCAGCGGAAGCTTTGTCACTGCCTCGTTCTAACCTGGAAGGTGCAAGTTCTTTTGATAACCCCTCAAAAGTCTTACCATCATTGACCTTAAATCCTCAGGGTACTGAATATAAAAACTCAAATCAAGGCTATGAATATAATCCACCACCAAACGTACTTCAAGATCCAAGTCATTCGTTACGGGGAGAGAGTACAATCGGTCAGACATCAAAAATAGTTGTACCTGTTAGTTCAACAGGAAGGAACAATGAAAATCTATCATTTGCATCCAGGTTTAAAGAATTTCCTGGATACAGTTATCAGGAACCATCGAAAACTTTCCAGTACCCAATATCAACATTACCATCCACAACAACACGCGTTACGACAGAGGGTACTTCTGGACAAGGCACAGGGAATCATGAAATCTCACAAGGTTACAATTACCCGAAACCACCTCCAGATCAACAAATTTTACCTTCAGGGTATAATTATCCTATACCTGCACAATCGTTTCAGTATCCAGAAAGTTTACGAGAAAGCAGTTCGATTGAATCCAGGAAAACTCTTCCTTCAGTTTATTTTAATGGGCAAAATACAAAAGAAGGAGCTTATCAAACACGAAATCCTGAAGACGCTTACACCACAACTGCAGAACTGGATATTCGACCAAGGTCTTTTGAGAAAACAGATCAGAACTGTGATCACTCGTTGCCCCGAAGAGCTTACGTCGACACACAAGGGTCCTCGGCTCCATCTTCTCCGTCTGAATTTGTGAGAGGACTTTCAGGCACAGCGAGTGTCCTCGCGGCTTCCAACGAACTTCCAGACAAATGCAATCACCCATTTCTTGGATACGTGTGCAAGAGATCAAGCGATGTCAAAACTCACAAGTGAAACAGCTCAATGTATCTGTAAATACCTTGCTCTTATATCTTATAAAACACTAAATTGTTAGTAATATATTTTTTATTTCCGTCTATACACAAACTTAGTTTTTAAAATTGGTGTTATTAAAGTTAAAATTTAAAACTTAAAATTTAAACCTTAAATATTAATATTATTCCATTTATTTACCATTTTACATGGTATTTACTTCTATGTACCCGATAAAAACCCTACCCCTGAGGTACATAGTGTAGTGGCTATTTCCGTAATATATTTTGTTTCTAATATGTATTATATAGTTTCATTATGAGAGATGACTGTATATTTTACATCAGCGTCTTTCGAATGACGTATGAAGATCCTAAAATTGTGGTTTTCTGAAGTTCCCTGATGTCGTGTTCCTCCGGGATTTGGCCAAATATTTTCTGAGTGACTTAGAGAGAGTTCCAGTTGCTCTTATAATTATTGGGAACTTCTGCCTTCACTTACCACATCCATTATACTTCAATGAGAAGATCCTTGTAATTAAAGATCTTCTACTCTTCCTCCTTAATCACATTCCTGTCAGTCGGTATTGTTATGTCAATTAAGAGGCAAGTACCATTTTTGTTTCGGATTATAATATCTGCTTTGTTATTTAGAATATTTCTATCTGTTTTGACTTGTTGGTTCCACAAAATAGTTATCTGCTTATTCTCACTTATCTCAACTACCTTCGGGATGTGTTTCTTTTCTATAATTATTGTTATTGTGTTACTTGCTACGTAAAAAATAACCATACTGAATGGTATAAAACTCTTTTTCATTTAATTATGTATCGAAGGACTCTTAAAATTTCTATCGTCGAATTATTTTTTTAAAACGGAATATTCCAAAACGATGTATACACACAAGATTAATATTCCGTATCATAATTTGTACACATCTTTTTTGGGATACCATACGTAGTATGAAATTCTCTCTAGTGAATTCAAGAATTCCTTGGAGTAATAAATGTTTGTAGAAAATCTAATCAAATATAGTTGCATTGTAGCTCGCTCCATCCATCCATCTGTAATTTTTTTTTTTGAAAATGGAATGTCATATTAGCAGAATCTGTGTGATTTTTCTTAAAAAAATATTTCGACTCCAGACCGACGCCAAATTCAGACATGGTCAGACTGCTCTATAGGCGTCACCGAACATCATTTTCGTATCTTGCTACCACAGTCGCAACCATCAGATTTGAAATTATTATTTTCAACATCGCTTGTCCAGTAAACCTTGACGGACATTGGCTGTTGTATTATGTGAAGATAATTTTTTTTATAAATGTTATAAAAAAACAAATCAAATTTTAAAATTGTACATGAACTTTTATTAGTAATTAGAATTATAAAAACGGTAGTCACAATTATAATACACAGTAAACTGAGACGCTAGATTATCACACTACATTAAAGAACCAGACGTGGTCTTTTAGTCATCAAGCAATGCCGAAGCTTTGGGCCCTTTTAGTACTGAGGCTGCTGTTGGCCCTCGGATGGTCCAAAATTGTCGTAAGATTTGCCACTTCGAGCCCTGTCGTCGTCGTACTGACTCTGCTGTCCGTGGCGACCTGGAAGATGGAAATATCAACACAGACTGTGCATTGCAGTCAGTCGCAAAGCTATCAAAATGTATCATCATTCACGTATAATGAGTCCGTAATTAAACAACGTCACATAGAGGCCTAGGTAACCCTCCTGTGTACGAAGGTTACATACTTTTATTTTCGAATGTTGTGAAACCGAATTTATTTATTTTTATTTGTAGTGTTCTGTCTGACGACAGGTCCATATGAACAGGATCCTTCCATCCTTTTCTCGGACTGGGACCTGTTCATATACGTTCTTGGCAGAGATGATCAGAAGTGGTTTGCCATTGCCTTCTGCTGTGTGTGAATGGAGTAATTGTTGCGATGCCACGGAGGAAAACTCCGTGTTGCCTAGACCACGGCCTTGCCCAACACAAGTTATAAATTCGGGCACCGCCGGGAATCTAACCCGAGACCCCAGGATTACAAGGCCAGCGTTCTAACCGCTAGACCACCGTCTGTGAAACCGAATTATGGGTAGTTAATTGATATTATGAACTATGATATCTCACCCGCAAACACTGTGACTCTGCAGTTAATTCTGCTCCCTGCTATGAATGCATTAAAGGCATAAGTTTACCTTACCGTATGTAAAAAAAAACATTCGTGTTACTCCTAGGGAACATAGGAGAAGATGAGGGATAATATTAAAATGGTGTACGAAAAACAGGTATAGAAAAGAGAAAATACAAACAGTAGAATAATTTAGGATTTAAAAGAGACAACAGTCTAAATGGGCTTTTTTAAAGTGTTATAACACACCGAGAAATCTTACGGCTGTTGTGAACATGGTGATGAAATTACAGGTTTAATAAATGATTAGGCGTTTATTTGCATCTGAATCACCTAAGAATAGAAGTTTGTTCATTCTCAACGAAATTCATAATCGTTTTTAAATAAATCATTCCAGTACGTGAGCATTTAATGAGAGTTCACAAAGATACGCGTATATAATTCAGCACCGAATGAATCGAGAGTATTAAAATTGTATAGTAAATGAGTTCTTCGTTTTCAATCGGTGATGTGTAAACTCTTGTATATTTTAACTCAGGTTTAGTGAAAATTTCAGGTTTTTTAGACTGCGAGTATGAAGGTTACAAGTCTCCTGGGTTGTTACTCCATGCAGCCTGGTAGTTTACCGAAGTTTCAGGCCTCATCGCATTGTTTACCAAGGCAGTAATCAGCTTTGAATCGTCGGTAAACTTGCAGAATGCACGGAACAAAATCCCACAAGACAGCCACCTTTTTTGAGAGTCACAAAAATCTCTGGAAGGTTCTGGGTTATTGGAAATTTCTTGTGGCGACAGCATTGCAATGTGTAGCTGGATAATGCAAGATTATCAGACACAGTATGCCCTACAAATTGCAAGTTAAACCCACGGGCAATTTCGCAATCACGTTTTGAAAGTAATCTCTCTCTGAAATTATCGTCAACTGGGCGAGAAGGGTTTTGCATTGGGATGAAGAAATGGGTAAACATGATTTAGCTAGAGGAATTTTTTAAATAGGGTGTTTCCTGTTCCAGCGAAATGAAGTTCTCTGTATGACGGCAGTTGGCCAGTTTTACGTCCGATCCAACTATTAATTTTTATTGGGATATTTAATTTGAATAGGGGCTTTAAAGTGAAAAGTTCTGAAACTACGTTTGTTTCTAATAAAATTATCGTTAGGTATTTTCTGGCAACACACTCTTTTTCAACCGGTGACGATGAATTTCCAAATTTTTAGCGTTACACGAACCTGAAGCTCCAACATTGTGGATACACTGGACACGATTCTGAGACATTCACATGGAGTGTCTCGTAAATCCCTCTCAATATTATCCACCCATCTCAGACTTTAGAGTGAACATTTTGTATAAGTTTCCTTCGCCAAAATTTTATACACATTTCTTACTCCTTCTTCCTAGTCACATATCTGTCTCATCGAATTATATCAAAAATAATTGACGCCTACAAATCAAAATGTTCCTGTCTGTCTTACATCGTACATTTCTCACGCACGTAATATTTTTTAGGTAAGTATAAATATTTTCTGGGACACTGTTTTGAAAACACGTCTAATTTCCTTAATTCATACTAAGGAGCTACGTCTCTAACCCACACAAATCAACTGCAAAATACAGAAATTTGTTTTGTTTCCATAGATAATTTTTTTTTAAGTATTTTAATTTAGTTTTAAAATTTTCACGTAAACTCACCCAAACGAGACTCTGCTGAACGATAGGATTTGAACATGGCTTTTCCTCCAGGAAATTTGGACTCGTAACCATAATATTCAGGCTCCGTGTAGATCCGGAAGTTGTACTGACGTGCGTCTTCGACTCCTGGCTGTCCACCATACTGCGATCCTCCATAACTTTTTCCTTCAACACCAGGTCGGGACACGCCCGAGCCAGCACTGAAACCTTCTGGTTGCCCGAAGCCACCCTCACGACCACCTCCGAAACTACCAATACTTTGATCCTGACGTTGAATTTGACCTCGTCCCTGGCTCTGCCCCAGAGACGACCACCTCCGAAACTACCAGTACTTTGATCCTGACGTTGACCTTGACCTCGTCCCTGGCTCTGCCCCAGATCCTGTTCTTGGCCTTCAGACGAATATCCAAGAGAATTTACGAAACTGAAATTCACGCCAACCAGCAGAGAGCAGAGAAGTATCAGCTGAAACAAAATTGGAAGATAGCCGACGAATTACTTTTCTGAGGCAAAATCTGCACTAACCCTCAGTGGTTATTTTTTTCAAGCCAGTTTCTTGTAAGTTACGTCAAAAACATCGATTTTAATGTTTCAATATTTTATCGAAAATTCAGACTTCCGGTCGTCACGGTGACTATCATAAAGATGGCTGTCATCTGTCAAGTTGCGTCGTGCAGTGTTTTAATATTAATCGACGTTTCAGAGAAACTGTCTTCCCAGTTATCTACACTCACATTGCCCACATATCAATGCAGATTTCTTAAATATTCCAGACTTTTTTATGACGTTAAGAGGAAATACTTCATACAAAGAAACAACCTTAAATCAGTAATTATGAAAACAAATTTAAATGTATTAGCATAGTATTTATTTATATTTATTTAAATTTATTTATTTCATTCTTTGAACAGAGAAATTTTAATTCAATTAGTAACGCTGCTGACTTGTGTACAGAAAATACCCCTTTAAAATCTGAACCATTCCGCTTTAAAATTTCAAGTTTCTCTTCAGACATTTTAGGTTAACAGAATTCGACCATTCTCTCATATTATTCGAAGCTTATAACAACTATTCACACGAACCATGAATTATTATGTTGCACTGTCAGCCTATTGCCATGACTGTGATTCAGACAGTAATTTTCCTCAGAATCTTACGGTAAGTTCAGAAATATATAAATTCTTATATCATGTATAGTTTGCCTAAATATTAGCTTAAGACTTACACATCTTATCGTTGCCATGGCGACTGGATGGTAGCAAGAAATCAGAATCAGAATGATGCTCTGGACGAATAACCCGGTCCATTTATATTCCAGATTCATATCCTGGTCATCATCGGCCTTGACCATTCACGTTTGTCCATCTCACCGAATATTGTTAATATTCACCACTATTAATAAACATTCTTGAATAATATTCATCTAGATCTTTTTCTGTTCACCTTGACAAAAATTAAGTCCCGCGTATGAGTAATGCTAAATCAACTTGACGCAAGGTCCTAGCGTCAGTACATGATATTCTTACTCATAATGACCCAGCAAAATGTTGACCCATATGACCATAAAATATAGCATCATACTACGCATTTAAAAGCGGGATGTTTGTTCTGTGCCCAACACAACCAGTGTTTTGTTTTGTTTGCATAAGAGATACTTCACCGTACCAATGATCATTAACTACAGCTTGCTATAAAAGAAACAGGGTGATTCAGAAATTATTTAACTGATAATAAATTTCATTTTATGACTTCATAAAATGTTAGTATCAGAGTGCCCGCTGTCTTACTGTGAGGAATTATACATAAATGCATACATGCGTGAAACATCTTAGCTCTAATCTTCTGTCTGGTTTAATTACCGAGGTACAGAAAACATTTAATAGGACTCGAACCCAGGACAGACATTTTGGGGCTTTGGACTTTATTCCCGTAGTCTCTTCGCCGAAATAAATAATTTTGTTCCTCTCACCGTTCGTCTATTATGATTGGTTTCCGAGCTGAAGAATACATCTACCCGAACACCAGCTATCTGTGAACTTTGGTTGAGTTTCTCGTCTACAGAAATTATCTTCGGTGAGACCAGAACACAGGAACTCTCTCGAGGCTTTCGTTCCAGGGATAGAACATTGAAATCGGCAAAGATAAAACATATTAAACTTCGCGGCAGAGTGGTTAAGGCTATTCCATTGTGTTTGGGAGATCCTGAATTCCAACATCTACCCGAACACCAGCTATCCTGAGGTTTTAGATAACTTTCTTCATTTCTTTCATGTAAATTCTGCCTCCATCATCAGGGCGATGATGGAGGCATCAAGGTGATGGCTGAATGGCGTTTTGGACCAAGAGGTGACGCTTCTGACTTTAATGGGTAAATACTCACTTCAGATGTCGGTAAACACACGAATATCCTGACTGAAGATTATCATAGTTGAACTCGGTTTATCACGTAAAACACAGAAATAATTTCTCAAAATAGTCCACTAACCCCCAACTATCTTACTATAAACCGAGTGTATTCATTGCCTCTATGCTAACGTATCACTACAGCTCATGCAGAGTTATTTTGCAGATTGGGGCAGCTTTCATCTAGCAACCTCCCTCCCTCAGGTCCGCCAGAACACTACTTAAATCAAATTTATGAATCAATTCTGCCCCATTCTGTATTACATATGATTTATCTATCAATTCAATCGTTTTGATAATAAAATGATATTTACAATTAGCAAGTCTCACGTTTTTATATGCTATGTTTAACGTGTATACTTTTTAAAATAACCAAAACAATTGGCTCGCCTTCATACAGGGCTACCAATTGAATACTTAATACGTAAGGGAAGATTCCTTATTCAGAAAATGAAATTTCTCAGGCTCTCCAGAAATTTCCCGTCTATCATGGAACGGTACTCAGAGAGTCCAGTCGAAGATTTTAACTACTGAAAATATTTTGCTCAGAAATGTGATCTCAGTTCGAAAAGTAGCGAAACTGAGACAAGAAGACATCTCTTACATGAGCATAAAAGTGAAATGAGCTTCCTTAGGTATGTCCCAGAAATTTTAGCCATATTCCAATTTTACGATAATCCACATCGTGAAAATTCTTCTAAAACAAATCTTTATTAACCCAGAATTTGTGTTGTTCTTAAATTTAGTAAAATAACTTCTTGGAGCACGCTGATGTAGAATATTTAATCAACTCGTTATTTGAGCCTCGTTGTACGAACTTGTTTGTTAGGTGTTACGTTACATTTAACACCGAATAAATAATATGTGAGTAACAATAAATTATAGATCTCGCGTACATCCTTATATAAATGTTCTCATGGCTCTTACCAGGTGCTTAACAGTAACCATGAAAAGCGAACATTATTCATCGCACATAAAAAAATGTTTGTAATTTACATAGTTAGTAGAGTGTTGGATCATATCATAGTACAGAATTATTTGCTTAATTATTATTCCGCTTACGTATACTTATATACATATCCAGTCTATTAAATGGATTTTTGTTTTTTATTCAAGGTTCCTTGTAGTTTTGTTAGATGAGAAGGCTTATCTAATCCTAATTAAGCAGTGATTTTAAACCTGTGGGCCATATATAGATGAAAATATGTTGCTTGATATTATAATAAACATTTTGTTCATAAGGTAGTATATTTGCGTCATATTGTGAATTAGGTTAATATTTAATATTTTCCGTCAAATCACAATTTTAATAAGATAATAAAATATAAAATATTTAAAATATCATTTCACGTTTCGCATCGAATGATCGATTTACGTTCCAATTTGTAAATCGATCATTCGATGCGGAACGTGAAATGATATTTTAAATATTTTAT
>NW_019060431.1:326349-340971 GCF_000696155.1 Zootermopsis nevadensis
AATGATATTTTATTATCTTAATTATAAGAAATTTTAAATATTGTGATCAGACGGATTAAAATAAATAATTGTTATAATATTCACAATATGACGCAATTACACTATCTTATATTTTATTAATATTAAATTAGTGATACATGTTAATCTTAGTCACTGAAAATTAAATAGATTTTAAAAATGTCACCAGTTCCGAGCTAAAATGATGTTATTGGATTGGCACTTGTTTTGAAACTGCCATAATTCTTCTTCATCTTCTTCAAAGAGGACAATGAATTATTTACGACGACAAGAGTTTAGACTCTGGTTTTCTGCGTTGTAAAACCTGGTATTATAACCATGGTTTCGGAGGAAAACGCTGTCTTCTTCGTTAGGGTAGACCAGTGGTATTCAACCTTTTTTGTTCGCGTACCCCCAGATATAATTTCTCTTCAACTTTGTACCCCCAAAGTTGTTGGTGTATAATTCAAGTTATACGTAGTATATAATTTACATCTAAAATAAATTAAATAAATTACATTACTGATTATTCAGTGTTTATCATAAAATAATATATATTTTTTAAATTTCACGTACCCCCTAAGATGTCTTCGCATACCCCCAGATATAATTTCTCTTCAACTTTGTACCCCCAAAGTTGTTGGTGTATAATTCAAGTTATACGTAGTATATAATTTACATCTAAAATAAATTAAATAAATTACATTACTGATTATTCAGTGTTTATCATAAAATAATATATATTTTTTAAATTTCACGTACCCCCTAAGATGTCTTCGCGTACCCCCAGATATAATTTCTCTTCAACTTTGTACCCCCAGAGTTGTTGGTGTATAATTCAAGTTATACGTAGTATATAATTTACATCTAAAATAAATTAAACAAATTACATTACTGATTATTCAGTGTTTATCATAAAATAATATTTTTTTAAATTTCACGTACCCCTTAAGATATCTTCGCGTACCCCCGGGGGTACGCGTACCCCAGGTTGAATACCACTGGGGTAGACAACGGTGTTAAAGTGGAGAATATTACGACCAGGAGATTTCGAGGCTGCACATTATCTAATATGTCCCCCTTCATATTAAACAGTAAATATGACCAAAACTGAACTAATATCATATTCAGATAGACCTGCTGGTGTAAGGACCTCCCGTTATCCGATAATGGAGATCGTGAAATACCATAAAGATTGCCCGCTGAAATGCCCTGAATAAATATACATAACATTACTAAAATGAGCCCAAGATTACTGCTTCATTACTAATTAAAACAGAATGTAATTAGCCTCTTATTAGAATAATTTGAGTTTATAAAAACCCTTATTTGTCTCGATCTTATGTGCTAATTACCCATCAGCTCTGTTCGTTGTTTTTCAATTAATAAAATGAATTATCATATAAATTTTAAGTAGTATCAGAAAAGAATTTAAGCAAATATTGCGCTCGAACCCAGATTACAACCTCCTTTGACTGCTACACAGTGCAAGGACCTCTCTCGTAGAATATATTAGGTCCAAATGATATTTGTAGGTACAGATTCAGAGTACCATACGCTTTTCGTGCTCAGTAAAAACTGCTTAAGTGTCTGTCATGATTCACTTATGTCTTCTTACTGACAGCTGAGTCGTTACCTTTGTCCCACCCTGTACTCGTATCACTCTGTTCTAAACTTTGCGTATTTAACGTCAGAGTGCGCCCTGATCTTACCCAGTTTTGCTACGTCTTAAGGTGAGAGGTGTGAGTCAGTTTCTGCCCCGTGTTTGAACATTTATCGTCTGTTCCAATTTCTCGGATTAAATTGGGTGGGTCTTTTCCTCGTTTAGAAAATGGGGCAATCATCTTCCTTAATTTCGTGTTCTTTGCTCAATGTTATGGATCGATTTGTTTACGTAGAAACTTTCCACAAAGGTCTATTCATGTGTTAAAACGTTCCAAGAAGTTTTGCACACGTATTAGACTATTTAATGGAAACGTAGTATCACTGTAAATAAACATTTCACGTTGTGTAATGCTTACATATACTATGAGAAATTTTATAGATTATAATAATTAAAACACTTTAATATCTGTGACAGTATAATAACTAGTCTCGTGAAATATACATGCTTCGTGTTGTTGGGAAGTATTAACTTCATGTTTTATGTCAATATATTAAATATATTTTAAATTACTTAAAGAATTTACTTAAAATTAACAAGGCTAACACAGTTCCAAATCCAATAGTGCCTGTGTCTGGATTTTTGCACGTTATGAAAAGAAAATTTAGCTGAATTAAGGAATACAAAGTATTGATTCAGGGCTTTATATTAATTTATTTGGTGACATTTAAAAATAAATTAATAAATAAGTGAAATAAATCACGTGTTCTAGTAGTAAATGTTGAAAGTAAGATGTCATGTTTCCATATACTGCTTGGTACTTGGTTAATGCATATAGATGCATGTAGACCTGTTTTGCATTGATCTTCTGCGTATAAACTTAATAAACTTAATTAACATTGCAGACAGTACCAGGGTTATTTGGCGCTTTAACTGAAGTAAGAAATTTTGGTTTACTACAAAAATAAGCCCTGAATTTTCTGAAAATGATATATTCTTAACAGAGCAAAATTTCTGGTCATTATTCATCGTATTGACTTTTTGTTTAAAACCACTACGTTTTCTTATTAACTTAGATAAGGAATAGCTCTATCGATTGGGCCCTAATTAGTAAGATTACAGTCTCTGAAATGTCGTGTAATTAAACAAAAATACCGGACGATGTATAATGTCATTAGATTCAGATCCTAAAACTATATTATGTGAATTCACACAACTGTTCTATAATTTAGAGCCATGATACCCAGTGGCGATAAGACGAATGAACATCAAATACACTGCACTGCACAAACGAAATAAATTTCGTAAGAATTAAGGTTCTCAAGGCGACGAGTATGGATATCGCTGTCTTCTCTCGAATGTATCGCTGTGTAGTCTGATGGATATGGACCGACATTTAAATGATCTTGCTACAACCGTCATCAAGACGATTAATCGCATTTCACAACGCACTTTTGCTCTACGACAAGACAACTGTGGTCCTGGACAGTTTATGAATCGTACGTAAAGACAATTTCTTCCTCAAATAATAACGAGGCAGACATGAGGGTGGAAACTGAAGATACATAAAGATTTTTAGAACGTAATAAGAACTTAAATGAACATTACTTACCTTTTTAAATCCGATAATGGAGATCGTGAAATACCATAAAGATTGCCCGCTGAAATGCCCTGAATAAATATACATAACATTACTAAAATGAGCCCAAGATTACTGCTTCATTACTAATTAAAACAGAATGTAATTAGCCTCTTATTAGAATAATTTGAGTTTATAAAAACCCTTATTTGTCTCGATCTTATGTGCTAATTACCCATCAGCTCTGTTCGTTGTTTTTCAATTAATAAAATGAATTATCATATAAATTTTAAGTAGTATCAGAAAAGAATTTAAGCAAATATTGCGCTCGAACCCAGATTACAACCTCCTTTGACTGCTACACAGTGCAAGGACCTCTCTCGTAGAATATATTAGGTCCAAATGATATTTGTAGGTACAGATTCAGAGTACCATACGCTTTTCGTGCTCAGTAAAAACTGCTTAAGTGTCTGTCATGATTCACTTATGTCTTCTTACTGACAGCTGAGTCGTTACCTTTGTCCCACCCTGTACTCGTATCACTCTGTTCTAAACTTTGCGTATTTAACGTCAGAGTGCGCCCTGATCTTACCCAGTTTTGCTACGTCTTAAGGTGAGAGGTGTGAGTCAGTTTCTGCCCCGTGTTTGAACATTTATCGTCTGTTCCAATTTCTCGGATTAAATTGGGTGGGTCTTTTCCTCGTTTAGAAAATGGGGCAATCATCTTCCTTAATTTCGTGTTCTTTGCTCAATGTTATGGATCGATTTGTTTACGTAGAAACTTTCCACAAAGGTCTATTCATGTGTTAAAACGTTCCAAGAAGTTTTGCACACGTATTAGACTATTTAATGGAAACGTAGTATCACTGTAAATAAACATTTCACGTTGTGTAATGCTTACATATACTATGAGAAATTTTATAGATTATAATAATTAAAACACTTTAATATCTGTGACAGTATAATAACTAGTCTCGTGAAATATACATGCTTCGTGTTGTTGGGAAGTATTAACTTCATGTTTTATGTCAATATATTAAATATATTTTAAATTACTTAAAGAATTTACTTAAAATTAACAAGGCTAACACAGTTCCAAATCCAATAGTGCCTGTGTCTGGATTTTTGCACGTTATGAAAAGAAAATTTAGCTGAATTAAGGAATACAAAGTATTGATTCAGGGCTTTATATTAATTTATTTGGTGACATTTAAAAATAAATTAATAAATAAGTGAAATAAATCACGTGTTCTAGTAGTAAATGTTGAAAGTAAGATGTCATGTTTCCATATACTGCTTGGTACTTGGTTAATGCATATAGATGCATGTAGACCTGTTTTGCATTGATCTTCTGCGTATAAACTTAATAAACTTAATTAACATTGCAGACAGTACCAGGGTTATTTGGCGCTTTAACTGAAGTAAGAAATTTTGGTTTACTACAAAAATAAGCCCTGAATTTTCTGAAAATGATATATTCTTAACAGAGCAAAATTTCTGGTCATTATTCATCGTATTGACTTTTTGTTTAAAACCACTACGTTTTCTTATTAACTTAGATAAGGAATAGCTCTATCGATTGGGCCCAAATTAGTAAGATTACAGTCTCTGAAAAGTCGTGTGTTTCTTAAATGAACATTACTTACCTTTTTAAATTACTTTTTAAAACTCTGTTTATCCAAGACGAGATTTTACATTTTTACAAAAGGAAGCATTGGATTTAACATGCTATCGTGAACTGCTGTAAAAAAGATTATAAAACGAAGCGAGGACATTAACAGTTTTTCAGTTTGAAGGCCTTCTTATAATGTTTATATGCTTTTTAATCTCTAGACCCTTAATTAAAGTTATCTTATAATGCTCCAATCATACCTATCAGGAGCCAAATACATTCTGGAATAAAATTATTAGCTGTTCAAGGTCATTCTTTTAGACTGATTTAACGCATCAATCACCATAAATGTTGCTAAATAGTTATTTTTCTTGCTGGGTGTTTCCAATAGATGAGATGAGTTCGTACAAACAATAAACTTAAAAATACGTAATTTATTTCCACCGGACTGATGTGTAAAGGAAGTTGTGGATGTAATTTTATATCTTGCACGATTTTCCGTGCCTTGAGAGCATATTATTTTTAATGTGTCGTCATCGTAAATTTAACATATATTTTTTTTTAAAATTTTGATGTTCATTTTAAGTGTGTTTCCACTAAAGCACGACTTTGCTCTCCTGACCCACGAAACATTACTTAGCAGTAATGATACCCGTTCAGATAGCCAAGGCTGAAAGGCAATTAGTCGGTCGGAGATGTCCGCTGCAGCATCCGGGCACAAATTACGCACAACTTCCTCGCTGATAATGAAGAAGTTCGTAGGATCGTGTCTTGAAAATTAATCATCTGTTCTTTTCTTCTCATGTTTCTGGAGGAAGACGTAAGACGCGATAATTCTGATAAAAACACAAAATTTTTAAACAGTCGTAACCAATCAGGCAGCCTCAAAAATATAGAATCGTACATTTCGATAGTGAATGGAGCTCCTAAATTCCCATAGAGCTTAATAAAATAATAAGGAATATAATGTAGATCTATAGATAAAAAATTCACTATTTCTAACAAAATGAATGGCAAATTTACTACGTGAGAAATTATTTTAGCTACCACATGCAAAACAATCAATTGAGAATAATTATAGTTATAAGAACCAAATTTGCTGTCATTATTATTACTATTTTTAATTTATATGTAATTGACTCCTGTAGCTGTTGAGGTGGGACGTTAAAATAACAAATTTAATTAAATTATCAAATTCCTGAACATTAAAATTGCATGGTTTTGAATCATAAATACCAGAATAAATTTAAATTTCCCAGTTTTTTCTTGCCTCTTACCGAATTCTCTAATTCTGTTCTTTTTCTGCTCATTCAGAAATAAACGCAATCAAATATGACCTTATGATTAATGTCAGGATTATATACAACGAGAATATGCCTCGAAATGGCTGTCGACTATTTAGGTATGAGAAAGGGTTCTGAAACCAATTTATTGTTAGATTTATCGCCGGTAATTCATAAATCATCAGGGCTTGTAGGAGTGACGTCTAACGAATAATATCCAGCGAATATATTATTAATTTTATTTCAATAATTAATCTTGTAATAGGTAGAAGAGACGATATTGTATTGTGGATTCCGGTAAATTGTGACACGTCGGGACTAGAACAGTTTGGCCTAATTAAGAAGCTGTTCCAATTATGCGAAGTTCCACGTAAAGTGTTGAAAAAAGTCTGTTCTTTAAGATTTGTCCAAAATAAACCGCTGAACCGATGGCCCAGTTAACCGGACTCGTAATCTTTGCTTTTATAGAAGTAATTATATAAGCCTGACGTTTATCATATTGCTAACCGATCCACGAGCATTATTCCTCTGCATTTTTACTGTTCATGTTTTGTTTCTCTCCTTATGTCCATTTTCACACCTGTAGTCTACAAATATGGACCTGCATAATTTTCCCTTTGTTTAGGAGACGCAATTGATCTCATGATTTCAAAAACTCCCGCGTGTTTGAGGAATTCGTGATTTGACGTGATCGATATTTTTGTGTCGGTAATAAATCCAACTTCTGCACTATTTTGGGCCCTTCATAGTTTCTGGTGTATTGTAATAAAGTATTATTAATTCTGTATTTATTTCTGTATCATCATCTTCACATTCAGTTGCCCACAATCCTGTTTTCTGATACCCATGTACGTCTCTGTCTAGAGTCTTCACAAATTTCTTTAGGTCCTCCCTTTATTATACCTCGATATTATTTTTTAATATTATTTCTTCTCTTTTATATTACATTTTTCCTCTAATATAAGAATTTCTGACAACTTCTTATCAATTTCTTTCCTGTCTTTAAAATATTCTTTTATTTCTTCATTCCAAGAACCTAACCACAATTATCTTTCCAATTTTCAATCCAAACTTTCCATAGAGGTCTGTAAAATGATCTCCATTTCCTTAACTTCACCAATCGAAATGTGAATAATTCTTTTTAAAAATTTAATTCACAAAATTTTCTGATACGTATATCGTCCAGCAAATATACGTAACGAGGTTTCATGTCATTGTATTTTACAAGACTTTCTTTCAAACAACTTTATGACAGTCTCTGTCCATTAATCAAACATTGGGATCAATATTAATTTCGCTTCGTTAATGGGCCACTTCGTAGTTTTCTATGTCTTCTCCTTTACTCCCATGTTAACTTTTCGTATTTAAAGTATGCGTCAGTTATTCTAAAGTTTGTAAAATACACAAATATTTCAGTAAATATATTTATATATTTCCATTACTTATCTGATGTCCAAACGACCCCTTGCACCAAGAAACTGGGTCATATATTACACTTTAGCATTTATATCCCTATTTTTCGTGTATAATTTAGTTTCTTTCTGTATTTATTTATGTAAATATAGAGATACATATATTTATTCTTCAAGTCTATACACAAAACATTTTAATATTGATGTTTAAAATTAAAATTGATATAAATAATTCGCGCTATTCATCGTTTTTCTCGATGTTACAATTTGCGCTATATATTACAACATGTTTCGATGTCTCAGCATCATCTTCAGGTTTATAACTGACATTCACCCGATCAGACCTATCCAGCTGAGGACACACGACACATCCAACTCCTGAAATAATGAACAAAATAATATAAACACGCCACATAATATGCAAAGAATCAGAAGATAAAGGAAACATTCACAACTACAACCTACAATCTACAATTACCGAAAAGCGTGCATTAAAAAATATTGAATAGTTTTAAAAAATAAACCTGAAGATGATGCTGAGACATCGAAACATGTTGTAATATATAGCGCAAATTGTAACATCGAGAAAAACGATGAATAGCGCGAATTATTTATATCAATTTTAATTTTAAACATCAATATTAAAATGTTTTGTGTATAGACTTGAAGAATAAATATATGTATCAATTGAAAACACAAACATGACGCATCTAAACTATAAACTATAAAAGTAAATATAGAGATTTTTAATTACTCTTACGTGTAACATAAACCCCTATTTTTGGCATGTGTTCCATTTCTTTTCATTTGTTAACGTCACCATATTATCAGAAACACGTAGAAATGAAATTAGTTTTTCTAACTCATTTTCTATAAGGGCCATTTTGGGTTTGTGGAATCCTTCTATTTAACTGAATATTGGATCATATTCTGACTTCCGTAATTCTTAGACCTTACATTTGTTTTATTTGATTTAGTTTTTACTTTTATCCGCCATTTTGTTCTTCTTTGTCGTACTAGGTGACTCTCCCCAGCACCCACATTTACATTCTTTGTTTTTCGTCTACCAAAGAAACTTAAAACTCCAGTCTCATTTTTATTCCGATTATTTGCAGGAAAATTTTTATTTTATAAAACTTCACGTCGTGTTTTTTTGTTCATTCGATTAATTAATTATTTTGGTCATTTAACATTTTCGTGATCTCCCCGTGTTAATTTTCAGCTCCACTGATTTTAAATTGATCTCATTTTTATGTACATTCAAACAGCGTATTACATAGTGGTCACTTTTATTTTGTTTTTTATACCGTACCAATCCAAATTGAACCACACATAGGGAAGTGGTAATTATGTAGGTTACTAGACCTGATTTGACAACATGTAACTCGACGTTTACGGGTTTCATTTGTTTCTCAGAATAAATAACAAAATTTACCTAAGATTATTAAGGGAATTAATTTTTCAACTTTGATTCTGTGTTTTATTAATTGTAAGATACGAATTTTGAAATATTATTTAGGTTATATTCGTCCTTATAAACTTAAATAGTTTAACAGTTGGTGGCTGTATTCGTTTATTTTTAAAGTAATCCAATAGACTAGTATACTGTTACACCAATGGACATACGTATTACCCAGCAACTCACTCATTCAGCTGTTCTAGATTAAAAGTGGGTTTGAAATCGAATTATGCTGACGTTAGGAGCTGTCTACATCATAGCGACAGAACTGGGCTTCAAACATTCTCCGGAACGAATGTAACAGATGACTGCAAGGTCACGTGACAAGGGTGGAGTTACTTAATTCCAGAGTTTCCTCTAAACAGAGTGGTTACGAACAGAGAGATCGGTTGGCTCATATTGTCGGTAGTCACACTTAAATATATATTGTCAAAACGAGAATTTGTCTGAAGTTACGCGGGACAGAGACCAATAGCTAACTTTTGTGATGTCAATAATAAAGCTTCGAATTCAATATCTGGTATCAAATTCCCTAGAAATATATGTCTAAAACAGCTCGTATAAAATAATTATTTAATTGGTAACCAACGTTTCGAGGCAACTTATTGTTTTCATCTTCAGAACATAACAGGAAGCGATATGACCATATTACATTGATAACCACCTGAAAGTTCATAAGGCCCCAAAACCTAGAAGTTTACAATCCATATTTTCACCGAAGTCAAAACCTAAAATCTAATAAAGAAAATTCTCAGTCCCTATCCGGAGTCAAACCCCTGTCGTCGAACCTGCAACCAGTCACTGTATTGAGCAATGATGTTAAAACAATACAAATTCTGTCATCATTCTTAATGAACTATGCCAATTCATTTGCCTAAATCATGCCCAAATCATTTTACGTAATAGAAAAATGCAAATAAAAAATAAAATAAAATTAAAATCAGCTGTTCGTTGACGGTAGTTCAAGTAATGAAGTTCAGAGGTCTCTATCAATACTTCCGGCGGAGATCGATATGTTGTACTGCTGTGAACTCGATATTAATCTGTGGATTCAGTGTCATGTGAGTAGTAAAATGGTAGGTGCCGGTTTTACTGCGCTATTCCTGTTAATTTTATTTGAAATATTGTGTTATACAATATAAAAGTTCAATGTTTTATTAACAGTTTATGTTGTGGTTCATATCCTTGAATGTGGTGAACTTGTACATGTGGAATATGTGAATTTATGCGTGCAGAAAGGCTTACACACACGTGCGTGAGAACTTGTCTTATATTTTTGGTGTCAATGTCTGATTCGAAGAAGTGCCCATACTATTTGCAGCGATTTTCGACTTAACACAGTGAAATTTACTTAGATTCTGGAAGTTTACATTCAAAGTGTATACAGTGCATAAAAGCTGCTCTATAGTGCTGTGGACGGAAGTAATTGAAATCGGAAGATGTCTACTTTGAAAGCAGAATTTCGTAATCCGCTTAAGGTGAGTAAACATGTCACATTGAATTCTTGATCGAGTGTACTGATATCGTAACATGTCAGATTTTACAGTGCAGTGAAATTGGCCAGGAAGACACACGTTTGATGACGTACACAGTCAGACATGTCCCAGAATTCGTTTATGTATTGAATTTTCCTGTACAACTTTAACTGAAACCAAATAGACCCATCTAACCATTTTTCTTTCAGTGCGATTATGTTAGGGATAAATAGACGAATTCCAGGGAGGAGAGTCTGCCTTAAATAAATAATAATCATTCAGCCAGTCAAAATTTCCGGTTCTATTTGAAGTGGCCTGCTCATTACCTAGTTTACAAGAGCACGCCACTGATCCCTGTTCTAAGATACATTAAACTTGTCCACATCTTCTCACATTATCTCTATAAGATCCAAATTAGCATTCAAAAGGTTTATTGTGTGATCTCTTCACTTAGAGTTTTCATATGAAACACAGAGCTCCTTAGATATGATGTGGGTGAACCATTTTTGGTTGAAAATCCTGAAGGAAGGAGACATAATTTTAAATTGGAGAAAAGTATTTTATTATAATAAAATGGCTCTTAGGGAAGTGGTGTGGATTTTTGTAGATTTGATTGATTTAACTCAAGATGTGTACTGTTGACTGACTAGCTAATAAATCATCATTGTCTCAAGGAGTAATGCTCCACGAATTTACTTAGCTGGAAGAATAGTTCTTCGTCCTGCTGTGTTTCCAGTATATCAGGCGTTTGTAGACTCCATTATTAAACAGTATCTACATTTTCAGAACGTTATTTACATACACGTTTTGTGTGCAATATCAGTTTGTGTATATCAGCTCGTAGTTCTATTTATGACCACCAGGTGGCAGATGCGTGCAGGTAACTGGCCGATAGTGCCTCTAGTGTCGTATTATTAAACTTACAGTAATGAATGCCTGATGTCGCATGGTTTGTTGATGAATATGGATATTTTTGATTAAGGTATAAACAAAGAACATTAATATATAAAATGGAATGTGTCACTGTTTCCATCTTCGGGACTGAAATGGTGATGCTGGGAAGTGTATAGGTTACAGAAAACTATTTTGCTTGAATTTGATGTACCTAATAAGCTAGTCGGACTAATTAAACCGTGTTTAAGTGAAACCTCTAGAAAAATTCGTGTAGGTAAATATTTGTCCGATACATTTCCTATTCAGAATGGCCTGAAACAGGGAGATTCTCTGCTTTTCAATTTCGCCTTCGAATACGCCACGAAAATCAGGAATTGGATGGGACACATCGGCTTTTGGTCTATGCTAATGATATAAATCTGTTGGGCGCAAATATAAATGCTAACACTCTTAAGTGCTACTAGGGATGATGGTCTCGAAATAAATGCGGAAAAGACAACATACATGATCATGTCTCGGCATCAGAATTCAGGACAGAACCAGACAATGACATTCATGACGAAATCAACAGCACAGGGAATGTTTGCTGTCATTTAGTACAAAATCTTTTGTCCTCGCGTCTCATATAAAGAAACTAAAGATTAAAATATACCAAAGTGTAATTTTGCCAGTCGTGTTTTATGGGTGCGAAACTTGGTCTCTCACTTTGAGGGAGGAACATAGATTGAGGGTCTTTGAGAACTTAGTGTTGAGGAGGACATTTGGACCTAAAAGGGAGGGAAACAGATCATCACCTGATATTTTATGGTAATTAAATCGATGAGGATGAGGTGGGCGGGACATGTGGCAAGCAGGGGGGAGGGGAGGGGGGTTTACAAGGTACTGGTTTGGGGGGAGACCGCTGGAAGACCTAGGCGTGGGTGGGAGGATAACGTCAAGGGAAGTAGGAATCGATGGAGCGAACTGGATGCAGCTGGCTCAGGATAGAGTCCGGTGGCGGTATTTTGTGAACACGGTGATGAACCTTCGGCTTCCTTAAAGAAAGTGGGCTAGAGTGAGTGAGAGGAAGGAATGGCCAATCAAGCCAATAATTCCATGTTCGTAATCCGAACATCCCTACTTAATTTTCGATTCTCGGGCATTGAAATAGTAAGTATCTTTAAAATATATTTCAGCCAAATGTACGCTGAAGTTCGCATAAGCAAATATATACCTGAGATGTTGCTCTATTTATATTTATTATTATTTAGTGTTCTGTCTGACGACAGGTCCATATGAACAGGATCCTTCCATCCTTTTCTCGGACTGGGACCTGTTCATATACGTTCTTGGCAGATGATCCAGAAGTGGTTTGCCATTGCCTTCTTCTGTGTGTGAATGGAGTAATTGTTGGGATGCCACGGAGGAAAACTCCGTGTTGCCTAGACCACGGCCTTGCCCAACACAAGTTATAAATTCGGGCACCGCCGGGAATCGAACCCGAGACCCCAGGATTACAAGGCCAGCGTTCTAACCGCTATAAGTACGAATTAATATCGTTTCTGCAATTGTAGGTGCAGGTAATAATAATATTTTTATATCACATAATGATAGCTGCATCTGAATATGTACGCTCCACTGGACCAATCTACAGCCACTTTAATATTATTCTCCCAAATACCCATAAGTGTTGAATTTTTTCTTTTTTGGTTATGTTCCGCTAGGATGTCTCACATGAACACACTTTCCATATCATCACAATACGTATATAAACAAACGGAAATTACGTAATTATTTAGTATTTATTTGTATGCGTTATAATTAAAAATATACATAAAATATTGAAATATACACAGTATATAGTTTCTTAATCTTTCGTTGTTATGTAATTGGTATTCATCACGAGAAAGCTTCTTCGATGTAATTTAATGTATGTTGGTTTGAAAAATTTCGTGTTTCCACGACTTTGGAAGTTCGGCCGTTCTGTCTCTACCACCAGTAATTAGGGTAATGGCCGTACAGCCCGTGTCCGTAGCCACCATGGCCATAGCCGTAGTAAGGATAACCTGCAACACACAAAATCAAACTGATGGAAATAGATCTTTGCGCTGTTGCAAGTTCCCAGTCTCCCATAATCACATCCTGGTTGTTATGTGGCATGAGGATTTCTGCATTTATATGGTCATTTAAATTCACAACTTTCAGATCTACTGTCCATAGATCACGATAAAAACCCTGTTGTTGGAAGTCGTTTCTGGTCGGTGCGGTGGGAATGTTTACTGCCAGGTGGACTAGAGGGCTGCTATTGGTGGGGAGTGTGATACGTCAGAGTTTAAGGCTACTACACAGACTGAAAACATCAAGCAGTTAAGAGTAGCGTGTAGTGAGCGCACCTCTAATGTGTTCTGCGGGTGTTGCGATAATATTCTAGATTAAATCGCTGTGCCTCTGTGAGGTAATCTTAAGGCTGTACCCATCAGAACACATGAAAGCCTGTCGTCTGTTGTTCGTTCAGTGGTTGTGGAACGAATGCTTTTAGGATGGGTCGTCACTCGCCGCGAAATCTCGCGCATGCGCGTATATCGAATTCCTAGCAGGGATTTTCGCCTGGTCTGTAGACTGTACTTACCCCATCCGTAGAGGCCGTTGGACCCGTAGCCATACGGGTATCCGCCGTAGAGCCCATATCCATAGCCGTAGCCGTAGGAATTTGCGGTCTTCAGGGTCTCCTTAGGCTCTGACTGCTCTAGCAACTCCTTTTCAGCTGGTGCTGCAGACACTAGCGCCAACAGAGCCATCAGCATGGCGAAGCAAACGAGGACCTGCGAAGTAAGATCCACTTCCTAAGATTCGACCACGACGAAGACGTGAAGTAGTTGCCCCGTGTTGTGTGAGAGACTTTTCAGAGGAGTCGCAAGTTTCTTTGTCGGCCGACATGTTATTATCGATTGAAAGAAATTGAAATTACGATTTCAGAGTAGTCCCCGTAGGCATAAAGTCCATACGAAATTTCATCCAAATCCGTCCAGCGATTCTCGGGTTCAATCCTGCTCACTGACAAGGCACTTGGCCAGCCCTGTATGCACATCGTGGCAAACTAACTAACTAGATGGCTTACCGAACCCGAAGGTTTATCACCGAATTAACCAAAGCCCTCCACCGGACCCTGTCCTGGGCCAACAAAATCCAGTCTCCTTCGACTCCTATCTCCCATAGATCCCGCCTGAGATTATCCTCCCATCTACGTCTAGGTCCCCCCAGCGGTCTCTTCCCTTCAGGTTTCCCAACCAGTACCCAGTGCACACCTCTTGTCCCATCCATGCGCGCTA
>NW_019060431.1:341970-358960 GCF_000696155.1 Zootermopsis nevadensis
AAAAAAAAAAAAATTCCTTTATATAATCTCTGATGCCTAGAAATTTGTTGCTGATTTAATTCAAGTATTTCATGATCTTGCTGTCTACCATCCTCTACAAATTACGTTTTATATTTTTATTTTTTAGATCAATCACTGCTTTATTAAATTTTATAAAAACCTTATTTAAAAATAGTTAACCTTTTATAATATTATTATAAAAAAAATACGTTTTAGTGTGTGAATTATTTATTTTTAAATATAACATTGAGCTACACATAGGCTACACTAAGTGGAGAAAGATATTTTTTTGAAAATATTTAATTGAAAAATTGAGGAAACATAAAGGGAGTAGATTTTTATTCTGGTCTCTGCATTCAGAATGGATCTGGGGCGCACCCAGCTTCATATCCAATGGGGATACATGGGGGTCTTCCCTTAAAATCTGATGAATATTTGCAGATGTGCAGTTATTCTTATAGGAAGAGGCGATGAGATGATATAAGGAAATCTGATTGCAATATATGTGGCTGAAGGCATTATACAAATTCAGTAGTTTGATGTAAGTTATTAAAAGGTGATGGATGTTAAACCTTAAATTTCAGGGCCAGATGCAATGACAATTTTCTGTTGATTGGTGTGCTTATCCTCAGAATGTACCATAATAAAGTAGTTATTGTTTGTGATGGTATTGAATTCATGAGAAAAAATACAGACGTAAACAATTCAAGGTCTATAAACGTATTGTCGAAGTAGAGGAAACGTTAAAAATTATATTCTGTACAGAATTTTATACGTCTCTTTACAGTAGCACGTACGAAAAAATCCATTCTTTGTCTTGATTTTTCTTAAAATATGTTGTATGTAAGTGATTAAATTACTTTTCTTTATAAAAAACTTAGAAATTTGTGCTTTAAACCTCTTAGTTTACGCATGAGAGTTGGTCATCTTTTGGAAACAAATATTGAATTCGGTAAAATATCGACGGGCGATTAATCGATTCATTGCGGATCCATAGTCCTACGGATTCTGTCACATTTAGTCGCCGCGAAATCTTCAAGTTTGGTATAAAACACAGAATTATTTTTATTTGTCATAAAATTCAGGTTCAACAACTGAAATATATGATATCATCAAGTTTATATTATTTACAGCAAATAATAAAAAAACAAGATTCTTACATATCGATAAATTCAGATATAACTTCGACGTCATGTATCGATTCTACTATGTATCGCCGTGGGACTGCATGGTGATCGATTTGTAGATTTAACATTCGCGTAAAGACGTTTTCAATACTGGTCATACTTTGTTTTATGCATTTTAAACCCGAACAAAGTAACCTAGAAGCCATATTATAACATGAGTAATAGTCCGGTGTGGGATGAAAGATAATATAAATATAATTCTTTGATTGTATTGTAATAGAATCATTATAGTCTACAAGAATACTACAAACAAAAGAAAATACAATTTTTCACTAGTAAAGTGATACCATGTTAGTGCTGATAGCTGGTGAGAATACATTTACGTCGCCTTGAAGACCTCAGACCCTAGAATTGCAAACAAATTTTGAACGAACACGTGACAGCTATTCAACAGTCACGTACGTTATGTCGCCGTCCATGTTGGTCCAATGACGTGCGTGTTTGCAGGGAACGGTACTTATTTCTCGTAACTCCCTAGCTTTGTTCACAAATACCCACACGACCTCACAGCCCTACAGCTGTTGGTGAAGGCCACTCAGTATAGCAGCGTAGAAGGTAAAATGTCGCGCGAGTCGAGATTTCTAACCCTACAGGAACGCGGTTTATAGCGATATAAACATTAGTGAAAAGAATTTTCTTAATTAGAGGCATAATTGTTCCTGGGAATATGATAGTTGTTCATCAGGTCGAGAAATATCCTCCATTTATGGTACATGAAGATCCATAAATGTATTCACAAGAGGCCGCCACTGGACGACATTTAGGTTATGATATTTTTTTTTATACAGCAGGTAAAATCTTCCGTTGCGCAGCGCTACTGCGCATGTCAAGTCAGTGTTACATATGATTTCATCACTAGTACTGAAAGTTTAAGTCAGGGACCCTTTAAGCAACTCTCAAGGTCCCACATGTAAAACAATTGTGAGAATATCCACTTTCAAACATCTGAGCATCACTCCGCCATTACTCCGTGTCACGTCCTTTTTGAGGATGCCAGATGCTATCGATAAATTGGTGCGATATAATATCGAGAGATTGTATCTGATATCGAAATTGATATCGACGATATAACGTCATTGGTGTCTATTAGGAATAACGCTTGTTAAATGACATCTCTCTACCATCTGTATTACTTTACTTATATAAAAATTGCAGTGATAATTACATACATGGTTTTTTCCATAAATTTCTTGTTTAAATAAAATATAGACCTAATGAAATAATGAAAATATATTTCACATTTCCTTTTAACAATAAAATGTATTTTAGATCAATCTTCTACATGATTTTTAATAAACTTGAAACAGTGTATAAAAAAAGGCAACTTTAACCTCTTAACCCGTGAATGTTTCTGAGCCTCGAAATTTGTATTAATCATTTCATTCTATATTATTAGGACTATCATAACAAGTAGGATGAGATAGTCTGACATGAATATAGGAAATACGATAATTAATAAAACTCTAGTATGTGACACTGTAGGTAAGATGTTAATTGGGAAACCTAGACGTAAATATGAGGATAATATTAAAATGTATCTTAAATAAATAGCTATTGAAAATTGTGATTTAATTTGTATGTCCGAGGACAGATCTTCGGGTTTCATGAAAGGTGTAAAATATGTTTATTTGTTCAGTTTACGTATCGTAGCTGAGGTAGATTTTTTTAGAATTGTCTCAAGGTTGTACCAAGGTATTTTTCAGTGTAACGTGATACAGATAGCTGGTAGAAATGTAAGGCGAGTGGATTGTATTCCATTGTACTACGTGCTAAGGAACTGTCCACGAAGTCTAATTTGGCGACCTCTAAGAGTCTATTAGCAGGCGATTGTAAATAATGGTTGAAAAACATTTAGAAAATATACCCGAATCTAACGGATATAGCATTTTTGCCAGCTGATTCATGTGGTATGAATATACTTTATTTATTTTTTATTCTTGTCAGACTACGTAAAACGTGTATGTATGCCTATTTAGAAGGAAAATATAATTGAGCGAAGTGAAGGTAAGAGACAGTCATAACGGTAGATTTTTAGTCTATACAAAGTTTCATTTCCTTCATTTTATATATCGAAAGTAAGAGGCAGTATAGTTTTTTGATATCTTTAAAATATAATAAATGATTTACATTCACTTTACATGTAATGCTGGTGTACAGTCTACTCATTTGTATACGTCTTAATAATTTTAATTACGTTTTGTTGACAAAACTTTAAATATCAGAAAGATTTTCAATGATTTATTACGAAGATTAATAATCAATTTATGTTTATGAAAGCGGTACCATTCTCTACATTTTATTGGAGGTACTGAGGAAAAAACAAATATTAAGCAGGGTAGCTCGACTGCAGGCTAACGTTCAAATCCTGACATATCCCGTATACTAAGCAGAAATGTCAGCTACTACACCGAAACGTCCAATGTTTGACAGACGTAACTTTTGACGCAAGGAAGGAATCTGTAACATATCGTTAAAAGATTGTGCCTTGTGCGCTGAAAACACATTATTCATTGTTTATTACAAATGCGTTACATATTTATAATAAATATTATATTTATGCGATTGAACAGAACTACATTTAGGAATACTTTGATGAATAAAGTATAAATTTCGAAGTTCAAACCTACAAGATGACATATACTATAGTTATTTATTTATTTATTTATTATTATTATAATTTCATTATTAATATTGAGCTATTTAAATGTTATAACATTTTATTCCAGACTACGACAGCTCGAAGGTTTATTTCTTTTTAATGATTTTAAAGGAAAAATAAATTGCCATTTATCTTGGATACTTTGAGCCTGAGCAGGGCCTTAAGACATTGTCCTTCGCCCACGTGCGTCATTACCTCAAGTGACGTACCCAGATTTGGGGCTAAAAAGTTGCCTCCTTTCAAAGGACACTTCCTGCATACGAGAAAGCACTCAGAATGATTATATGTACGAGTATTCATTTTAATTTTATAATAGTATAATTAATTTTTTGGTTGTTTCCTGTCCTTTGTATTTACATTATCTTCTTGTGATGGATTCCCCCAGCTGTTGAGTTGACACGTGCAGGTAAAGAATTTACTGTTGTTGTTGTTAGATAAATTCTTAGGCGAACGTCTCGAGAAGCTGTCACCTGTGTCATTACATTAATATTTTGTTACTATAAATTACAAAACTCTTCATTATATACTGTTACATATTTATATTTCTTCTTGCTAGTTAATGCATTTTATTACATTTTAAAACGTATTTCCTATTAAAAATATAGGATGTCACATGTAATTAAAAATATATAAGTATATAGAGTGATTTTTATTTAATTAATTATTTAAGTTTCGATACAATGAAGCAATTTAAATAGGTCCGAAATCGATTTAAAATCGGTTAACCGTCTGTGAAGGCTCTCTGTTGCAAATTTCTTCATTTGAATCCGTTTCATGGCGACAATAACGAGTTAGTAATGCGTGTTGCATTATTACGTAAGAACAGGGAAATATTACTCTCGTGTGTCTTCGTGCTGAGTAGTTGGTCGTAGCAGAACGTCGCCCTCATTAAGCAGTGGCACAGGATTTCAAGCTTGATGAAAAATATCCTTCAGACCCTGATTTGTAGTCCGTGTTATTTTCAAACGATGCACCCAGCTGACATGAAGGTCTCCTTGTACGAGGTGCGATCGGAAAGTTTCTAGACTGCGCCTATAAAAACCCGTACACTTATCTCAGGTATTAAATCCATCCATCACCCTCGAAGTAGTTCCCCTGGGAGTGAACACAACGATCCCAGCGCCGCTGCCAAGCCTGGAAGCATCCCTGGAAATCTTTCTTTGTCAGCCTGTCAAGCACCATCTGCGATTCTGCCTGAATCTCTTCTATCGTCTCAAATCTCCTTACCTTTAGCTGAATTTTCATCTTTGGAAAGAGGAAGAAGTCACACGGAGCTTAAAAAGGAAGTTGGGGTCGGTTCTTGCAAGATCTTGGAGCTCCTGACAAACGAGAAGTCGATTCTGCTTCTGGTCCTCAGACAGGAGCCTTGCGTCGCATGTGGAGTTCTTCCTTTAGAATCAGCTGACAGGTCCCATAGCCTATCCCAAAAATGTCGCACAAGTCGTTGATGGTACGACGTCGATCTTCGTAACAGTTTCGGGCGTTGTGCTCGAAGATGGTCGTCCAGAACGCTCGTCATCATCGACAGAGGTTCGGCCATTTTTAAAACGTGAATGCCACACAAAAGTTTGTGCACGACCCATTGCGGACTCCCCAAATGCTTGCTTTAGCATTGCATAGGTTTCCGTAGCCGTTTTGGCAAGTCTTTGGCAAAATTTGATGCACACGCCATTCCGAAAGCGCAGGAGGGTCGGTGTAATGCACTACCAAAACGCCCGTAACTAAGAAACAAATGCTAATTCGATGATGCCGGCTGGCACACTGATTCACTATGAATGTAGGCCGC
The DNA here is from genome assembly GCF_000696155.1 of Zootermopsis nevadensis. The sequence continues at coordinate 347,603 of NW_019060431.1, forward strand.
ACCCCCTAGCGGCAGAAGCTCGTACTACATCCGGTTCGCCCGCTATTGACACAGTCTTTAAACTTTCCGATCGCACCTCGTATGATTTAGAGTCCACAATTGCAAAGGATGGAACTCGTAAAATAAACAGAAATAAATCTTTTGGATGGTGTCTCTTGGTGGGTTGTCGAGTTTTTAAATTTTTATTTATTTATTTGTTAGTTATACTGAGTTCTGTCGGAGTTAATAAATTACTTGCCGTCTTCTAAACCGACGAAATACCAAATCAAATGACTCAAGGACTCGGTTTCGGTCCTACACCTTGTCACTTTGTAATGATACTTTTTCTGCCTGATGACATCTGATGATGCCTATTATAATTACTACATATAGGCTAACGTTTACTTAATGACACATATTTCACGCTGGAATACGCAGAGTAAAAATCATACTTTTGCCCAGTTTTTAAAGCAGAAGGCGTAATTACCTTACAGGACATCAAGGCTAATATTTCTAATGACAGTAATTAAACATCAGAAAAAACGTATTCAATTTTGAACTGATTCCGTGATGATAAGATACGTTTCTAGTTATACCGGAGACAAGTTATTGAAATTTTGATGTTGGTTATTTTGTCAGTACAAATAAATCTTAAGATTAAAATTAATTATTTGGTTTTTCCGTCAAATCACAATGTATTTAAAATAAGATAATTAAAATAATTAAAATATCATTCTGTGTTCCATATCGAATAATCGATTTACAATTGGATGTTGTAAATGTTCAAATTGTAAATCGATTATTCGATATGGAACACAGAATGATATTTTAATTATTTTAATTATCTTATTTTAAATACATTGTGATTTGACGGAAAAACCAACTTAAGACAAAAAAGGATATGAAATTCGCCTCAACCTGCCCTGAATAATCACCCAATACCAGTCGAAACACCACGTGGCAACAGAAGCATGGCTGATGACTGTAAATTTACTACACGTCGTTTCAATTCGAATGTGTGTATGATTTCCGCCTTGAAGTCATTAAAATTAAACTGCATTGTAGTTTTTCTTAGCCGATAGAATTCGAGAGAAGTTGTGCGCGCGAAAGACAAGTCTCCGCTGATTATCGGATTCAGTCTTAAGCCCTAGAAATGTACCTCATTTGGGGGGTAGATGGAAGGATTAAAATGGTTCTTCGAGATGTACAAAGCAGGATGAAATCTTCTGTCTCAGCGCAGAGATCAGTTAACACGACAGCAAAATATTCTGTTCCATAAAATCTGGTGTTCTTTTAACTAGTTTAACAATTTTATTACACTCTCGCATGCTGTGTATTTCGTGAATGATTTTTTTTTAATATTATCATCTGTTTAAATATTTATTTCACATGATTTTCGGTCATACACGAGAATCGTTAATAATAAGTCTGTACATTTGGTACTTTGAAGCTCCTTAAATGAAAACGTTTTTCCTGTTTCTGGCCTTGTAATCCTGGGGGGTCTCGGGTTCGATTCCCGGCGGTGCCCGAATTTATAACTTGTGTTGGGCAAGGCCGTGGTCTAGGCAACACGGAGTTTTCCTCCGTGGCATCCCAACAATTACTCCATTCACACACAGAAGAAGGCAATGGCAAACCACTTCTGGATCATCTGCCAAGAACGTATATGAACAGGTCCCAGTCCGAGAAAAGGATGGAAGGATCCTGTTCATATGGACCTGTCGTCAGACAGAACACTAAATAATAAATAATTGATATACATTTTAATAATATGTGATCTCCAGCGTCATAATTTTTCCATGATCATTGAGGGAATTATTGTGTGACAGTTTTTCTGGATGTTGGCTAAATTTTTTCAAATTGCGATGTATTGGTTTATACCGTCGCGTAGTTGTACAGATGGTCACCGACGTTTCTGAGGAAAATATCAGTTTTCTGGCCCAAGTCTTAGGTTAACTCGTCCTCTTCGTGTTTTATAATATCTTGTGTTAATTCTGTGTGACAGGAACGTGGCTACCTTTTCAAAGTCACAACGCACATTAAACGTGTGTGAACACGGCAATGACAATGGATCAGATGAGAATGTGTGTCCTAGATTCTCATGGTTTTCTTTTCTGAGTGAAGTTTTGTGAAGGTTGGAAAGATTTCTGTTAAACGCACTGTAATCGTGGCATAATAAGGGAGTGTGTCAAGGGTTTCTTTATTCTGACCTAATAGTTATTGATTTCCCCCACAAAATAAGATATTTTCTATACTGACAGTTTTTAAAATTACGTTTCAAGTCATCACGATAGTCATAATTTGCTTACTTTTTACACAGGTATCTCAGGAAAGATTTCTACAAGTGATTTTGTATCGTTTCATGCCGTGAAGTTCATAACATAGACAAATTGAAGTGCCAACAACTTTAGGGCATTGATTGTTATTATTAAAATTTAATTTAAAATTTAATTAACGAAACCCGTTTCGACCTGATAGGTCATTATTAGTCAGTATATGCTACATTGGATCAAAAACTATTAGAATTCTCTTACTAAAGCCATTGAATTTAAAAGAGTGGGATGAATAAACACGTGAATTTTGGTTAAATAAATGTAAAATGGTGGCGATTATGTTTAAAAAAAATAAGACACCAAACTACTGAAATTATTTTTAAAAAATCATCTTTTCCTTTGTTACTTACTCCTTAAAGCACGTTTTTTCAAATATAATTTTGTTTATTCCACCGAGTGTATTTATGGATATATATATATATATATATTATTCTAAGATTAGTTAAAAAGAGCGATTATTCACCTAAACGTAATCAACCAATTCTTCTTATTAACATAGATAACTTGTGTTTTCTTCAAAGGTAGGGACCAGATTTTTTTAATTTTCCTTTGATAATACACGCGTTTCAGAGGGCTGAGATCTTGCTAATAAAGCCAAGGACGTTAAACCTATGTTTTGCAGCATCATATACACTATACAGCAGAACATGGAACATTGTACATGACTGTTGAATAATAACACAGCTGTGAAATGATGAATCTCAAATATTGTATTGTACCCGAAGAATTCCGTTTACGTCCAAACGTACACGCACGTAAGGAAAGGTTACATAATCTGTGTAAATCATATTTCGGACCGCGTTCCGTGAATAAAAGTACAGTCTTAAGAAAAATGCAAAAAAAAAATTTCTGTCTCAGGTATTCAGGTTTTTTTTTTTAGGTAGAGAAACTGGTACTTACAAACGTACGTACTTCTGTATATTTCGTAATCGATACAGAACGTGACACAGGACCCTGATAGATTTGCTTTACAGATATTTAAAATATGCCCCTAAGAGTATAATAAAAATTTAAATGCCCGGTACAAGACTTAAAAAATTCCGGGCAATATTTAATGTAATACAAAACATAAGAGAAGAAGCGATTCGTATGTTATCCATTTTGTGCTAGGATACATTTCTGTAGTCAGTAAATCAAATTCGTGCGGCCGGTAATTCATAAATATTTGTTGAGCAACAAATATTTATGAATTACAAGCAGATTCTCTCTCTTATACGTTAGTGATAACTAGTTTAACGCTCAGTAACTTGGAATTTTGCTTACATAGGAATTTTATGGATCTCATTTCATCTCAGAATAAAGGGTAAAACATTTATGTAAATGTTATTAAAACAGCTGACATTCTAACGATGATATGATAAGTTTTCTTGGATGTAGAAATTAAATTATTACATATTCTTTAGATACTGTGTCCGTTATAGATTAGGGTGCCATTGTGGAGAATTCTTGATTTTGACAAGAGCTTTCAGTCCTCCTTTTAAGAGTATTCACCGGCTATTTTTTCTAGTCCTAGTTAAATAAACCATTTATTTTATTTTTTGAATTCATATATTGTTATTGTATTCGTTATTATACTAATATTAAATAGTTCCGATTATAGATGGAGACCTTTAGTTATGAATAAGCAAAGTTGTACCGAAACAGGACAGAATCGTGTGGAATATAAATCCACGCGCAGAACCTTCCTTGGTCTTACGTGTAGCTTGGATTTTTGGATAAGGATTAAATAAATTCAAGACATACCTCATACTGCTTGAAATATGTTTATCTTAAATTATTTATGCCACAATTACGTAAATAATACAGTGAAGCGTTTATAGACATAGTGTAAACATCTTGAATAAATATAAGAAAATGTATACCGCAGAGATTTCTGAATGATGGACGATGAGGGAGATATAACATTAAAATATCTATTATAATATGGACTCTCCTATGGAATTTATAATGCTGACGAATTAGGCCACTGGATGAAATATTTCAAGTTGGTCGTGAGAAAACGAAGTAGGATTTTTCTCGGATGTTTATGTAACAAAATGATTCTTGTACGTGTTCCAACATCCATAAGATTTGAAAGTGTATACAAAATACGAATGAGGATATGATATTATTAAATAGAAAATGCATTAGATTTCTAATATGTACCTATTTGCGTTTAAGCATTGCAATAGAATACACGTAAGCATATCCATACAGGCTTTATCTGTATGTTGTCAGGGTATGGAAGGTAATTTATCAGACGAATAATATTTATAGTGATTTTGGAACTAATTATTGCGCCTTGGTAGCTGGCTAGGCCGCCTGACGGTTGGTGAATTGTTCTGGTCGTTGGCGGTGTTGCTGAAACTTGCCTCTTGAGCTCCGCCTCTGTTCTGGAAGGTAAACCGAGGAAAAACGTTTCCTGCCTGATCTCCTCCATTTCCTATAGAAGTCCCACTGTCCAGCTGAGACTCGCCATTCGGATATTGTTCGAAATTCGGTCCAAGAAATCCACCGGGGCTACTGAACGAATTCTGTTGCTGTGCTTGGAGAGGTGCGCCGTTAAAGGAAAAAGCTCCTATGTTAGGCGCTTCGCCGTAGAATCCTACTACAGACCTGTGATCTCCTTCGGAAGGCGCGAAAGCCGTGTTATTGTAGATCCCCCCAGAAGCAAAGTTTGGGGATGGAAATTGCTGTGAAAAACCTTGTCCGAAATTATGAGCGGGGAACTGGAAGCCGTTAAGTTGGCCAAAGCCTCCATCTTCTTGAGGTAATGCACCGCCCACAGCACCGCTGAAAAGTCCAGTGTTTTGTTGTGTTGCGGAAATTGGCAAAGAATTTCCATTCTGACCTACATTAAATTGATTTGTTAACTGATCAGCTGTTCTGAAGTTAAAGGGTGGGAAGTTTTGTTGAAATGAATTTGTTCCTTGGTTTGGCGTGTCGGCTTGTTGTGGGTTTATGTTCTGCAGATATCCTGGAGAACTGAAACCGAAGTTAAACTGCCCAGGTTGAGTCCCAAAGTTGAAGCCGTTCTGTAGCTGTCTTGCCCCTGATCCAAACAGAGGCTGTTGACTGTTTGGTATCTGTGCGAACTGCCCTAATGTGCCCAGTTGAACATCCTCATTGCCTGGAGACTGGGTTCCAGTATTTTGTTGACTGATCTGAGCAGTGGATGATTGATTGTCCGGTGATTGACTGCCTGGTTGTGTCGCCTTTGAAGTCACTTCTCGTGAGCTGACGTGACCTTCTGGTCTCCTGTAGAGGTTATACAAATTAAACGGTGGTGGGGAAACAGCCCGGTTTGTTGTGTCTGTAATAACAACATGAGTACACGTGTTAACGTCTTATTCGTTCATTCAACCATTACGTAAATATTGTTACGATAGTTGAGTCAAATAGGTTTCAACATGAAGATTTCCGTCTTCTGGGTTGTTGCGCTGCGATCGCCCTGATGACGGAGGCAGTATAACCTCTGAAACGTTGGTAAACATCGACCAGACTACACAGCGCGACCAGACTACACAGCGCGACCAGACTACACAGCGCGACCAGACTACACAGCGCGACCAGACTACACAGCGCGACCAGACTACACAGCGCGACCAGACTACACAGCGCGACCAGACTACACAGCGCGACCAGACTACACAGCGCGACCAGACTACACAGCGCGACCAGACTACACAGCGCGACCAGACTACACAGCGCGACCAGACTACACAGCGCGACCAGACTACACAGCGCGACCAGACTACACAGCGCGACCAGACTACACAGCGCGACCAGACTACACAGCGCGACCAGACTACACAGCGCGACCAGACTACACAGCGCGACCAGACTACACAGCGCGACCAGACTACACAGCGCGACCAGACTACACAGCGCGACCAGACTACACAGCGCGACCAGACTACACAGCGCGACCAGACTACACAGCGCGACCAGACTACACAGCGCGACCAGACTACACAGCGCGACCAGACTACACAGCGCGACCAGACTACACAGCGCGACCAGACTACACAGCGCGACCAGACTACACAGCGCGACCAGACTACACAGCGCGACCAGACTACACAGCGCGACCAGACTACACAGCGCGACCAGACTACACAGCGCGACCAGACTACACAGCGCGACCAGACTACACAGCGCGACCAGACTACACAGCGCGACCAGACTACACAGCGCGACCAGACTACACAGCGCGACCAGACTACACAGCGCGACCAGACTACACAGCGCGACCAGACTACACAGCGCGACCAGACTACACAGCGCGACCAGACTACACAGCGCGACCAGACTACACAGCGCGACCAGACTACACAGCGCGACCAGACTACACAGCGCGACCAGACTACACAGCGCGACCAGACTACACAGCGCGACCAGACTACACAGCGCGACCAGACTACACAGCGCGACCAGACTACACAGCGCGACCAGACTACACAGCGCGACCAGACTACACAGCGCGACCAGACTACACAGCGCGACCAGACTACACAGCGCGACCAGACTACACAGCGCGACCAGACTACACAGCGCGACCAGACTACACAGCGCGACCAGACTACACAGCGCGACCAGACTACACAGCGCGACCAGACTACACAGCGCGACCAGACTACACAGCGCGACCAGACTACACAGCGCGACCAGACTACACAGCGCGACCAGACTACACAGCGCGACCAGACTACACAGCGCGACCAGACTACACAGCGCGACCAGACTACACAGCGCGACCAGACTACACAGCGCGACCAGACTACACAGCGCGACCAGACTACACAGCGCGACCAGACTACACAGCGCGACCAGACTACACAGCGCGACCAGACTACACAGCGCGACCAGACTACACAGCGCGACCAGACTACACAGCGCGACCAGACTACACAGCGCGACCAGACTACACAGCGCGACCAGACTACACAGCGCGACCAGACTACACAGCGCGACCAGACTACACAGCGCGACCAGACTACACAGCGCGACCAGACTACACAGCGCGACCAGACTACACAGCGCGACCAGACTACACAGCGCGACCAGACTACACAGCGCGACCAGACTACACAGCGCGACCAGACTACACAGCGCGACCAGACTACACAGCGCGACCAGACTACACAGCGCGACCAGACTACACAGCGCGACCAGACTACACAGCGCGACCAGACTACACAGCGCGACCAGACTACACAGCGCGACCAGACTACACAGCGCGACCAGACTACACAGCGCGACCAGACTACACAGCGCGACCAGACTACACAGCGCGACCAGACTACACAGCGCGACCAGACTACACAGCGCGACCAGACTACACAGCGCGACCAGACTACACAGCGCGACCAGACTACACAGCGCGACCAGACTACACAGCGCGACCAGACTACACAGCGCGACCAGACTACACAGCGCGACCAGACTACACAGCGCGACCAGACTACACAGCGCGACCAGACTACACAGCGCGACCAGACTACACAGCGCGACCAGACTACACAGCGCGACCAGACTACACAGCGCGACCAGACTACACAGCGCGACCAGACTACACAGCGCGACCAGACTACACAGCGCGACCAGACTACACAGCGCGACCAGACTACACAGCGCGACCAGACTACACAGCGCGACCAGACTACACAGCGCGACCAGACTACACAGCGCGACCAGACTACACAGCGCGACCAGACTACACAGCGCGACCAGACTACACAGCGCGACCAGACTACACAGCGCGACCAGACTACACAGCGCGACCAGACTACACAGCGCGACCAGACTACACAGCGCGACCAGACTACACAGCGCGACCAGACTACACAGCGCGACCAGACTACACAGCGCGACCAGACTACACAGCGCGACCAGACTACACAGCGCGACCAGACTACACAGCGCGACCAGACTACACAGCGCGACCAGACTACACAGCGCGACCAGACTACACAGCGCGACCAGACTACACAGCGCGACCAGACTACACAGCGCGACCAGACTACACAGCGCGACCAGACTACACAGCGCGACCAGACTACACAGCGCGACCAGACTACACAGCGCGACCAGACTACACAGCGCGACCAGACTACACAGCGCGACCAGACTACACAGCGCGACCAGACTACACAGCGCGACCAGACTACACAGCGCGACCAGACTACACAGCGCGACCAGACTACACAGCGCGACCAGACTACACAGCGCGACCAGACTACACAGCGCGACCAGACTACACAGCGCGACCAGACTACACAGCGCGACCAGACTACACAGCGCGACCAGACTACACAGCGCGACCAGACTACACAGCGCGACCAGACTACACAGCGCGACCAGACTACACAGCGCGACCAGACTACACAGCGCGACCAGACTACACAGCGCGACCAGACTACACAGCGCGACCAGACTACACAGCGCGACCAGACTACACAGCGCGACCAGACTACACAGCGCGACCAGACTACACAGCGCGACCAGACTACACAGCGCGACCAGACTACACAGCGCGACCAGACTACACAGCGCGACCAGACTACACAGCGCGACCAGACTACACAGCGCGACCAGACTACACAGCGCGACCAGACTACACAGCGCGACCAGACTACACAGCGCGACCAGACTACACAGCGCGACCAGACTACACAGCGCGACCAGACTACACAGCGCGACCAGACTACACAGCGCGACCAGACTACACAGCGCGACCAGACTACACAGCGCGACCAGACTACACAGCGCAACAACCCAGAAGACAGATATCTTCAACTCAGAATATCATGTCACGTCGTTAGCAAGTTATGATTTTGTTAACATAAATAATAACATAACTTATATTCAGCCTTGAGATATTCTGAGATTATAAAGCCACGTGTAAAACCCTAAAACCCATGAAAGAAATTAACGATCCTTAAATAATTATCATGTTATCATAACACGGAGTAAAGATACCATTAATTAAGACTTGTATAATTACGGATAACATAATCTTTTGTCTGTTGATAATAAAAATCAACGAAAGAATATTACTTCAGGAATATTGTTAAACTTCGATATATGCATTGTTTATGTTATGGCGTCTCTCTGTTATTAATTGTTTTATATCACAAGCTACTTCTTGCATTTACAGAGACTTCAATGCACTTAACTCCGCCAATAAATTTTCTCTAAATATCACCTATTGCGCTGGGTCTTGAACTGGAGTTGGACGAATCCTGGGCTTTAGATGTCGACAACTTCACGAAAATGCAAATCAGAAGGACGATACTGAGAGCCTGGAAGTAAGAAAACACACGAGATAAAAATTTATTATCAATAACTGCTTATTCTGTGACGTCTGACCACCTGGAATTGTCTGTTTCTGAGACCTTTAAGTAAAGGATTATTGACGGATTGGAGATTTCTTATATATTCATAACTATAGTCCGCGACTGTAATCTTGAGTAAAGTTAGCATAATGCCTTCAATGCTTCGGACTTACTGCAGCCCTTGAAAGTCTCAAGATTACAGTCGCGTACTGTAACTAGCACTGAATTTTTTGTGGCATTGAGAAGATGCTAAATGATTAATTTAATCTGTCTGATTGAATCATGGTCTTTCATTACTTTTATGAATCATACTAAGACATTCATAAAAACGTGTATGTACATTAGAATGGAATAAATGCGAAATTATTTATGGTAATATTAAAATATGCTGTAAACGAGTTAGACTGAAAGTTTTCATGCAAAGATGACATGGTACATACAAAATAAGTTTTGAAGTTGATAGTGATAACGTGTGTTATCGTGACGCGAATTGGAGATAACGAAATTATTTTATAAGAGAAAGCTATTTCCAAAACGAGGGTGCATGCTGAATATAACGCAATCAAAATTAAGCAAATAAGTTAAGAGATATAAGCACAGGTATAGAAATTTATTATGCAAACATAATATATTTAAATTAATAATATCGCTAAATGCTATAGAAACGTTACATTTTTGATGGTGAATCCGAACTCTAGACCCCTAACCCCTTAAATCCAAATTAAAATATATAATAGAATTCAGGTCAATACACAAACTTTATTTACAGATGTTAAAATTTAAAATTTAAAATTTAAAATTTGCGCATTCATCGCTACAACGATGTTACAATACAGCGTTGTAGCGATGAATGCGCAAATTTTAAATTTTAACATTTGTAAATAAAGTTTGTGTATTGACCTGAATTCTATTATATATTTTAATTATAAAACACAAACATGACGCATTTAAACCTTACCCTTAAATCCAGTTTAACCATTGGTTTCTATAACGCGATTTTTTTCGTAACTCAAGTGTTTTCCAAGAAACTCTACTATCGCATTGTAGGAGAAACTGTTATATTACCTTGACAAATTTTACTGGAGAAAATATAGGCTTATAAAGTAAGTTTAAATGTATAATAATTAAATACAACAGCAGTATTTTGTGGTGACTGTATTACACCTTCTATTTCTTAGTAATAATGGTTTTTAAATAATTTCAGTACTCCTAGACTTCTCAGAGAATGTTTCGTGAACCAGTTAGTTAGTCAGTCAGTTACACAAGGGGGGTAGAATCTTTTGATCTAACAGCTTGGCAATAAAGATTGTGATCTTGAAGAGCTCATTAGTTTGTGTTTGTTAAGTAACAGGGATGTCATAATCACCAACGAAGACAATTCGTAATTAAAATGTTTATACTAACGCTTGTTAAATAATTAAGTTGCCAGTCATTTATTTTCAGAAATCTTGGATTTTTAAAACGGTTCCGAGGGGCTACGGTTGATTGCAGTATTAACGTCGCATACAAAAGTATAAAGATTGTACAGTCGCCAAAATGAATTTATTTAAATAATTAAGTTGCTTATTGGAAGACAATAATTTTTGTATCAAAATTCAATTATTTATTTTAATCCGTCTGATCACAATATTTAAAATTTCTTATAATTAAGATAATAAAATATCATTCATGTTCCATATCGATTGATCGATTTACATTACGGAACATTTACACAACATGTTTCAGTTTTT
>NW_019060431.1:359252-371472 GCF_000696155.1 Zootermopsis nevadensis
TTAGATATATTTTACACCTGATGATGGTTTTATAAAAACCGAAACATGTTGTGTAAATATTCCGAAATGTAAATCGATCAATCGATATGGAACATGAATGATATTTTATTATCTTAATTATAAGAAATTTTAAATATTGTTATCAGACGGATTAAAATAAATAATTGTTATAATATTCACAATATGACGCAGTTACACTATCTTATCAAAATTCAAGCTAGGGCCAATGGCTGAGACACTGTTTTTGTGGAATAAACGGACGTATTTCATGATTGAACTTGTTGGGAGTAAGGAAGTTTACTTTTGTTAACGCTGTGCTGAAATAAAGATCACTTCAGGGCTAATCAGAAATATCACACAGTCTTCATGAAGAGAATATCGATAATAAGCAGTTCGATACTTGAAATATCGACCCTACCTGAACAGCGGCCATGTTGTTGTCATTCGTAAAGTCGATCCAGCACTACCAAGGTTTATAACAAAACATCTCAATTTATATATGTGGGTTTCTTTAGAAATTTGAATAGGATATATGCAATTATCGACTTGTCGTGTGCCCCTCTTCAAATCGTTTCCTATAATTCGATTCACATTCATGTGAAAAGACAAATTTCCCCTTCAGTGATTTTTAGGTTAAGGTGATTTTTTTTTTGTCTGAGTTCAACTTCACTTCAACTACTTCCGGTGTGTCTTTGTAACGTATAATAACGCGTTGCACATGGCAATAATAAATAGAAACAAAGAACAATCATTATCTTACGTGAGGCATAGAGCCATGACGTAGTGAGAAAGTGCGTGGATCAGATTTCGTGTCATCCATGATGTACAACGTTGTTTGTCCCCTCGGTAACAAGGATTGTCCTGTCCTATTGGTTTTACAACACGTGCGTATAAACGCTGTTGAACACAGTTTGACTTTCTGGGTACAGTATGACCCAAAATATCGTTGCACTGTTTTTATCATTACGACAAATGATTTTGTTTTATTATTTAGTGTTCTGTCTGACGACAGGTCCATATGAACAGGATCCTTCCAGCCTTTTCTCGGACTGGGACCTGTTCATATACGTTCTTGGCAGATGATCCAGAAGTGGTTTGCCATTGCCTTCTTCTGTGTGTGAATGGAGTAATTGTTGGGATGCAACGGAGGAAAACTCCGTGTTGCCTAGACCACGGCCTTGCCATATTACCTCAAAACAATGTCTGAATAAGTAATCTTGTCATCAAACGACAGCAACAGTGGAGTAAATGACAGAAACACGCTCTAAATTCCCCATGCCTAGGTTATCAGATATTAAGATATCTGCTCTTCAGGTCATCTGTTCCAGTCTGAGAAATATAATCAGACGACATCAAGCGCTCATAGATAATACTTCTCCGAATAAGTGCAAGTACAAAAACGCTTAGGTGTGGTGCAAAAAATTGCAAACAAAACATATGATGATGATGAACACCAAGCGACAAGACAGGATAAAAATATGAAGTGGATACAAAGTCTGAAAAAGCAAGATAAATGTATCCGTAAAAATAAAATCTAGTTTATGGACCACGTTTTAACGAATGTTTAAAGTTTCGACACGCGCAAAGCGACACTGATAATATCTTCACAGAACGTTCCAAAAAGAGAAGGGCCTAAGGTCAAAACGTTGTTACATGAATCCCGGAGGAAAACCAAAATTCTGAGCATTAAACATCGTAAGCTGCATTTAACAGCAGACAGGCTAGATCAGTGGTCCCCAACATTTTTGTGCCTACGTGATAAAGGCTGGTAATTTTATAACATTTCCCGACAGCAGATCCTCAGTCTAAATATCTACACTTGACTGTATCACTTTTGACTTCCTAGTTCAAAGGGCAGGTTTGCATCAGGAAAGCGCTGTATTAGCGGGAACATGGCAGACGTTTTGCAGGTGTGAACAGCAACGGATTTAAAATTTGAATACCTGATCTATAATCTTACTGACAATTCCACGTCTCTGAAGTTTCGTTAAATAATTGACAACGTGAAGTTGACTGTAACATCGTCCTGATGATGGAGGGAGCAAATACCTCTGAAACGTCGGTAAACTCCTACCAAAGCACACGCGCTAAGACCCTGAAGACAGCTATCTTCATAATCGGATCCGTGAGAACCTTATGCCTCGCCAAATTACCAATTATGTTAATGTACGCTTTCAGGTTCTCACGGTTGCGAGTATGAAGATGGCTGTCTCCCGGAATGTTGCGCCGTTTAGTATGGAAAAAATTGACCGACGTTTCGGAGGAGCTTACTGTCTCCTCGCTCTGATGATTGAGATATTACGTTAGAAACGAAAATTATTCACTTTTGGGTTTTCATAACCAATAAGATTATAATTATTTACAATATAGTAGAACAAAGAATAAATAAGCGACCATTATGTTAGATTTTTATTAATATCTGCCTCAGTGAGATGGATAATTCCTTTTTTTAGTGATACTTCCAGCACAGAATTGTATCATTAAAACATAAATGGCTGCGATTTGCCTTATATTAATCTTTTTATCACGCAATCTTTAAAGTACTAAATTATCTTTGGACACTCACTCAGAATATAATTGTGTCTACTAAATTCACAATCATCATAATTTGTTTTTCGGTTCATTATCATTCAATACCAAAATGTTAATTAGGTTGGCCCATAAACGTCCGTCAAACTCCCTTCATTTTATAAGTCCAGAAAATCTGCATTCCAATCAGGTACGTCAGGCCACTGGATCGATTTTTAGACAATTACAATTTTTTTATTATTTTGGGCTCTGTTTATCGTGATTTGATTATTACTGTCATCACATCACGGTGTTTCGAAGGTTGAATTTTCTCCTGTCGTCAGGTGTAAAAAGGGTACAGCGCCTCTTCTGCTGGATCGGATAGAAACGTTAACGTTCATGAAACAACCTCAAGACAATTTCATATGCGTTGCCGGAAGTAACCAAAATCCGTCTAAACTCTTTTGTCCTAGGCAAAAGTAGGAAGTTCTCTCCTTGCGTGGAGTCTGATTGTGTCAGGCTTTCTAGTTTTACGTACGGAAACTATTTCACATGGATTCGGGTATTTTATGCAACATATGTAAGACTGTAAAGTAGCGACATTTTTTTATATGTTTAAAAATGTATTGTGTACGTGTGTGTCGTTTGATAGTCCATAGCCAAGAGGAAAATATTTTATTTAGATTTTATTTTATTCTCTGTTACACAAATTAAGCAATTCATTGCGACCAGCTATTAAGAACGTATTACTGATTCTTATTTGTGTTCAGAATTTGTGGTGCATTCATGTACAGTAAAACCCCTCAAGTTGGACACCCCTTTATATTAGACAATTTTAATTGGAACCGGTTAATATCCTATAATTTTACATGTCCACAATACCCTATATCTTGGACACCCCTTTTGTTGTAAGTTGGACATCCCTTTTGTTGTAAGTTGGACATCCCTTTTGTTGTAAGTTGGACATCCCTTTTGTTGTAAGTTGGACAGGTTCATGCACTTAACTTTGATGCTTTTAAGGGAAACTTTTTCAGTTACATATTTTGTTATTTTGAATTTCTGACTGATGAACGCCTCCTCTCATGGACATTGAACCCATCATTGGAATGCATTGAAAGTGTTTAACTATTCTTTTGCTGAATCTTTAACTGGACTACAGGATTGCAGAAGACACAGTTTTAACCCCGCTTGCATTTGAGTTCAGACTGTTAACAGAAATTGAATTTTTCTTTTTTGCGATGTGGAAGCGAAAATTCGTGGAATTAACTTTATAAAATGTTATTGAGGCTGGGGTGTAATGTGCAGTGCATGGGAGTGCACTTCAAAAGATTATTATTAATACTATTGTCATTAATTCTTAATTCACGTACGTAAGTAATTAGATTATATTGTCATTAGACCACAATCTGATTTTTGTCTTTCCCTCTATCTTGGACACCTCTGTAAGTTGGACACATTTTCGCGGAACCCCAAGTGTCCAACTTAGAGAGGTTTTACTATATAAATGAGTATCGATTATTATTAATTACGCTGGAATTATCAGTTTTGTGATAATCACGTGGCGTTATGTTTTACAATTTTCGGAGAGGTTTATGTAGAAGGCTGTTACATTTAAATTTAGTGTGCGACTTTTGCATTAAGGTTTTCCGTCTGGAGTGTCCAACATTGTCATCGCCAGTTGACTGTATTTTAACAGGAAAAAGAACTGGACTGAGGAAACGATCCGATTGGTTTGCGGTGGGAATACTTTATTTTTGTGTAATAAAAAACGTCGAAATATTAAAATTTAATTACAGCAAAACTGTTATAAATTATATAAGCCAAATAATGAAGACATTCATTTTAATTCATTAATTGTTTTACAGAGACTAGTAAAATGTCATTTTATTGGATTGTATCATGTCAGATGTCAGGCCTTAACATGGAGCTACGGGACAAATTATAATTAATGGTTTTAATTACTTACTGTATGGAAGTTCACACTGACAACATGTCTAGAGTAACCCCTTAAGTTTGCAGCATAATACTTGTTTGACAATGCGATTTCTTGAATATTTTACAGATTTAAGATCATACAAATACAGTGATCGGTTTTATCATTCAGTCGCTCAAACTATCCCGTGGTTCGAGCATTAACTAAGACTAGGTTAACATCCCGCAGACATTCAAACTGTTAATACAAATGTATAGTAAGAGGATCTTCGAATCTCTGTATAGATCAATGATTTACGGCAAACGGGGTAGTCAGCTGTTTCTGCAGAGTATATTTTTTTTTCATTTCAGGAATACTTCAGATTTTACTTTTAACTAGAAATCTAACTGTACGTAGCAGAGTTCTTCCTTGGAAGCTGACTGTCGTTCATTAGTCTAGAACTAACCTCGTATTTTATTTAACCCAACGTTTAATTCATGTATTTACAGCAAGACTTCAGTGCGTTGCATCCTGAGCCAGTTCAGTCCAATAAACATAGTCATAGGTTATTTATTTCAGATTCCATCTATTTCTTATCTAGCAAGTGGTCTCTTCCCTTCTGGTATTCTGGCTGAAAATTTTGTCCACATTATCATCTTCCTCGTGTTTGTGTAGACCATATACAAGTGTAGACTTACGTATCACCGAATATGAAAAATGTAGAAATTGTCATTCATAAAGTTTCTTTACAAAATAACTTTGTTGATTGGAACACTTAATTTAACTGACTTATTTTCATACAAATCAACGGAGGTGGTGTCTCGTAATGCATCACGTCTGTAAGTTCTTGGTGCATTGATACAGACAGATACGAGTAGCGTTTTTGAGATGCAGCTAATTATTTAGCCACACAAATGTCTTAAAATACATCATTTGCTGTCGGTTCTATATTACACTTTTCCTACGTATTCTGATGATTTGTACGACGCAGAACACGCGAACGATACTTAATTAAGTTCCTTACTTTATTTAACCTCAGTTACTGATCATCTGTTTCTACTGTAACCCCTTACATTTTTTTGGAACTTTCACAGCTAAGAGTTGCAAAAAAACATTAGTAACTTCGCCACGTCTGTCCGCCTGTCCAAATATAAGAACTATACAACCGTTGAGAGAATTTTTATTAAAATTGATACTTGTTTTATAATTTGTCAGAATATTCCAATTTTGATTTCGACCGGAGAACAATGACGATACACTTTACATGAAGACGTACATATTTCTTTTTTCCCGTGGAAGTTACTGACTGTAGAATCCCCACCTGGGGAATCCCCACCTGGGGAATCCTACCTGGGGAATCCCCACCTGGGGGAATCCCAGATATTTATCTAGCCTTTTTATTTTGCGCATATTACGTCGAGATAACGACGTGGTATCCCTGAATCTATAACCCCAGGTCACTGTTATTTTTTGTGGTGGTGGTGACTGGGTAGAAATACAATTCGGCGCTGTGTGTCGTAAAAATCTTCAAGTATTTTTAAAGTCAGTTAAAAAGATTAAATATTTAACATTCCTGTCCACAAGCTTTTTAGAGTCAAAGAATTATTCTTTAATTCTAAAGAGTAAATCGGTGGAATACAACTTCAGTTTATTGAGGGTCATTCACGTATGTCGGCGTGTATCAATTTGTGATTATACTGACGAATTTACGTGTTGTAGAGGTATTTTTCTGTAGTGTACTTAAATAATGAATTTGAATCTCATTATGTTAATGTGTTTTTGGTTTCCTAAATTTGAGTCAGCCTACGATAAAATTCCCATATGTTAGGAAATCATCGTACAACGTTCTTCCAAGTTCCAGGTCCTCGACTTCGCCTCGTTGTCTGTAATATTCAGCAACTTGTCCGGTAATACTGCCATAAGGAATTCCACCTGTCAACAAGAGAAAAGATGATTTCGGATTATCGTCATAAGATCAGCTGAGTTCAGAGATGGACCCAGAGCATGGGGTCAAATTTTAAAAAAAAAATGCACTGTAAATGTTATGTAAAATGTTCTCCCGGGAGATAGTCTCAAATGATTAAAAACGCAGTCGATTACCAACAGAGCTGGCATCAAAATCACGAGAAATGAACGAAGTGTAACAAAAAAGTACCCACTTACTTACGTAAAACAAAAAGTTAGCTAAAATATCCGTAACAAAATATATTTATTTCCAGAATTTTTCTGTAAATATTATTTGATCTGGGATATTATTACACGAGTTTAAAGTTTGGTTTGGTCTTCTGAGCTGTTATAATTGATCAATGTTACCATCAAACTTCTGTCAAAAAATTCTACATCTCTCCTGTTATGCATGTTGGAAATGTGTTATACCCAGAGAACTTACAATTAGTTACGTATTTATCCACCAAGCGCTAGTAGTAGGTCAATGCAGTAGCGCCATGACATCGTGGTGACCGAATAACGAACTAAGAGTTACTAGGTGGGCGTGGACCAAAGTCGCTAAATGCGCATGATCGAAATCTTTTTATTTTTAGGAACTGTTAAGAAATTCCCAAGAAAAAACACGCATATTGCTTCGACAAAAAGTGTGTTTGTTTTATTTTGATTTCGACCGACGCAGTAGTGGAAGAATTTGGTCGCAGTTAAGTAATTTAGTTTCCAGATATAGATGGCTTTGTCTCTCTAAAAAAAAAAATTGAATTATTTGTGCAGATTCTATAACTGATTTCACCTGTGAACATCTTAACCTTACGTCGATGCTAGAAAATATTGGTATAAGAAGTCGTTCTTTACCGTAAGCAAAACCATTGACCATTTCTACGATCCCAGCGCTGTCTGGCCTAGCGGTGACTGCCGTAACGAACACCGCTACTGCCAACATAAACGCACGTACAACCTTAAAACAAAAGAAGAAAGAATTAAAGAAATAACATTTCGTGCGAGGGAAAAGGGAATAAGTGTAATTCATAGTAAGAACGCTGCATTTTTCTTTAATCTCTTTCAGTTTCACTTCGAGGCTCTTCACAATTATTAAACAAAAGTGAATAGGATTAATTGATGTTTGCGTTTTTAATCAGTTGTGACAGAACGCACGTTTCAAGATGGCTGTCTTCTGGGACATGCGCCGTGTAGTCTGTGTTTCAATTAATGTTATCTCATAATTATATAGTAAGTAAAATTAACTAGATTGGTTGCGATAGGAAAGTTAACGTAAATAGTGTAAGGGTTATGAACAAACAGTATCGACAACTTTATATTGTGAAAATCCATATAATTTCGAAATTTTACCTCCTAACATTTCTCTGTTACTTTTTATTTTCCTTTCTCATTCTACTTCTGCCTATCTTTGACGTAACATCAAATCGTTAACAGAGAGTCACAAAGCCGACTGACTCACCGAGGCAGGCCTTCAGGCACGTCCGCACAGGACGCTAAATTTAAGTAATCTTCGTTAATAGTGTCGGTGTTTGTGAAAATAAACTTGAAATTAGACCGAAGAGACATACTTAGAAGTGAAAGATAAGAACCACGCACATTTCTGACCGAAACTTTACTTTCCCACGTACAAACAAATGTGGGACAATATTGAAAGAAGACAAAGGAACATCGCACATTGCCAACATACACACACGAGGGAACAAAATAAATACTAGAACGCCCGAGTAATTTGTTTCAGACACACGTCTCTACATACTTTGATTTTACGTAAACGCGGATATCTGACTTGAATCTGTGCGACGATCCTCGGACTGGTCCTCCCATAGAACAGTGTTATTCAACCTGGGGTACGCGTACCCTCGGGGGTACGCGAAGACATCTTAGGGGGTACGTGAAATTTTAAAAAAATATATTATTTTATGATAAACACTGAATAATCCGTAATTTAATTAATTTAATTTATTTTAGATGTAGATTATATACTATGTATAACTCGAATTATTCACCAACAACTTTGGGGGTACAAAGTTGAAGAGAAATTATATCTGGGGTTACGCGAAAAAAAAAGGACCACGGCGTTTCCGAACCATGATATTTTGGCACTGTCTCATTACATGATTCATTCACTGTACACAAGTTTATTCATCATCGTTAAACTGCCATCGAACTAACCACTTCAATCAACTGATCTTAGAAATAACGTTTTGCTGTGCGATCTACATGCGTATTTGAAAATAAATGTCGTTCTGAGATGTTGCGTCGTTTGTAATCTCTTAAAAATTGACCTGTGTTTCGGAAGTGTTTACTGCCTCCATCATCACGGCGATCATCGTGAGAAAATGAAATCTCATGCGTATTTTTCCGTATGTTACATGAAAGTTTAAGACCCGCGCACATAACGGTTTAAGTTCAGTCGAGGATAAGATTTAATAATCTTTGTGGTTGTAAGGTATACGCTGAAGACCACGAGATGACCTTGTATGCTAATTTTGTGGAAAGTGCACGTGAACGTGGTAATCCATTCACGCGTAGTAACAAAGAAATCGTATCGTTAACAGAATATTAATAGCGAAATTTTTTTACAGAGTCCATAAATATATTTGAATGGTAGAGTGTTCTCTTATCCTTGGGAAAAGACGTCCTGCCAGTTTTGGGACAAAGTAAGGTTATGTGTGTCCCCCCACCACAGAAACACGCCATGATTTAACGTGTCCTTAGCATGTCTGAACACGCGGAAAAGTATCACGGAGAACACGAGACTTTGTAGTCGGTTTTCTTCAATAGTAAACATAACTCTCTAAAATGGGGCGTGGCTCTGTCATAGTCGCGAAATTTGTGTTCAGCAAAGCGAAGATGATAAATGTTTCTTTAGAATGAGCGAGTGTGTTTTGTGAGACAAACAGTTTCGTTACTAAAACACGTTGCAATTAATTATTTAAAAAATAACGTGTATCAGTACATAAATTGCTGTAATTATGTATAAATATTATATTCTTATTGTATATATCATTCTCTCAAACGTAAATTGTGATCTGATGAATGAAAGGTTTCAGGGGGGGCATTTGTGAACCATTTTAAGATATTAGCCCAGTGTTTGTCTGGTGATACTGAAGAAAACCACAGGAACGTCTATTAACCCTTTGAAGCCGAAGATCGTCTGAATATTATTTAAGAATTCAGACCGTACCGCAAAGAAAACACCACACCTCACCATTACGAAAATCAGCTGGTTAACCCTTTGAAGCCGAAGCTCGTCTGAATATTATTTAAGAATTCAGACCGTACCGCAAAGAAAACACCACACCTCACCATTACGAAAATCAGCTGGTTAACCCTTTGAAGCCGAAGCTCGTCTGAATATTATTTAAGAATTCAGACCGTACCGCAAAGAAAACACCACACCTCACCATTACGAAAATCAGCTGGTTAACCCTTTGAAGCCGAAGCTCGTCTGAATATTATTTAAGAATTCAGACCGTACCGCAAAGAAAACACCACACCTCACCATTACGAAAATCAGCTGGTTAACCCTTTGAAGCCGAAGCTCGTCTGAATATTATTTAAGAATTCAGACCGTACCGCAAAGAAAACACCACACCTCACCATTACGAAAATCAGCTGGTTAACCCTTTGAAGCCGAAGCTCGTCTGAATATTATTTAAGAATTCAGACCGTACCGCAAAGAAAACACCACACCTCACCATTACGAAAATCAGCTGGTTAACCCTTTGAAGCCGAAGCTCGTCTGAATATTATTTAAGAATTCAGACCGTACCGCAAAGAAAACACCACACCTCACCATTACGAAAATCAGCTGGTTAACCCTTTGAAGCCGAAGCTCGTCTGAATATTATTTAAGAATTCAGACCGTACCGCAAAGAAAACACCACACCTCACCATTACGAAAATCAGCTGGTTAACCCTTTGAAGCCGAAGCTCGTCTGAATATTATTTAAGAATTCAGACCGTACCGCAAAGAAAACACCACACCTCACCATTACGAAAATCAGCTGGTTAACCCTTTGAAGCCGAAGCTCGTCTGAATATTATTTAAGAATTCAGTCCGTACCGCGAAGAAAACACTTCACTTAACCATTAGAAGTCGAATCAGGCGGTACCACATAAGATTTAACAAAAGAACATCCCGGTCAAAGCCTTAAGGTAGCCGATTATCTTGTCTAGAATTGAATTTAATACTCTGAACACGAAGGAAAACAATTAACTGTGAAATTTTCGTAGAAATTTATCGCCTTCACTCTATAGATTTCTATATTTCGATTTTGATCTATCGTGTACATCACAATCCCAGTGTTTGTGCTGAATGATTTGTATATCGATCATTATATTCCAAATTCAGTTCTGACTTCTCTACGACTATTTCTTTTAAATTTTTTTCTAAATATTCATATATTCGTTAGTTTCCCCTGATTTGTACGCAACCTGCAGCGGAGGTGATAAGGGTGTTGATTTGATGATTTAACTACCTCGGAATAAGGTCCAGTGGCGGACTCTGTGAACACTTTAATGAAACTACGGGTTCTACGAAAGGTCAGAAACTGAAATTTATCAACTTCTCAAAAATTACTGTCCTCTGTTGAGTCAGTAATTTTTGATTGGAAAATGAGATGTTTGTTTACTGACTGTTCTTAGAATATACTTGGTTGGGTGGACAGACAAAGATTTTGTTTAGGAATTTAGATACCGAGCTACAAAGTACTTCCTCGGACACAAATGTCTGTTGTTCCGACAGCATATATGTAATACTCCTCGTAACCCCTCTGACCATCTGCCTTATACCCCCAAAGGACCTGGAACGCACAGATTCGTCCCGACTATACACGGAGGTATAGCCTGATTATAACTGTCACATTCTTGATGCATCTTGTCCTCGTAAAACAATGCAATTCGAAGGTTCAGCATTGCCGAAACCTCACGCCGTTCCATCTCAAGCTTCCCTGTTCACATTCTTTTCAGAGTGTTTCCCCACAAAATATCTGTATGTATTTCTTGTTTCTCTCACGTCCAGAACTCAATAAGCTCTCCGATTAATTACGCATGGAAACAGCTGTAAATGAGTAACTTAGCCTATTATTACACTGATGGTCTCGAAGGCGATGTTGCGTGTGTTAGAGGTCTCAGGGGACAAAAATTTTAAAATTTTACACAACCCGTGGAACTATTTTGCCCTACGAAACCCGAGCCCGAAGTTTACCACTGAACATTTACCCATCCACAACCACCAGAGAGCGAATGAAGCTCGCCATATTTGAAATCTACCCTGACTGTCGTATATTTTAATCCATAAATGCCGGTAATCCTTGAAAGAATTAATTAACTGCGTTATTATATTATTAATAAATTTACCGGGTACAAAGTTTGCAAGGTGTTTTGTCGACCTGTATTGGGTCTGGCGAATTTGAAGCACCACCATGAAGTTACTCTGACTACGTCGTTCAGTAAACGACAATTAAATAAATAAATAAATAAATATGCATCAACACACGTACGCCTCACAGTCACAGAAAATTCCATGACGCCATTTCATAGGAATTTAAAAACGTTTTGTGGCCTTCCTGGGTATCTCCTAGCGAACACAGATGACGATTGCCTCCTGCCAAATCCTTACCTAATTCTTTAAATCCTTACATAATTTATATTCATCATACCATTGTTTTCAACGCCTTATAACTTCTAAACTATAAACTGAAGTGTGTTGTTAGTTAACGCAGTGGTATTCAACCCTTTTTTGTTCGCGTACCCCCAGATATAATTTCTCTTCAACTTTGTACCCCCAAAGTTGTTGGTGTATAATTCAAGTTATACATAATATATAATCTACATCTAAAATAAATTAAA
>NW_019060431.1:375459-386698 GCF_000696155.1 Zootermopsis nevadensis
TTAGGTTACGTTGGGTTAGGTTAGGTTAGGTTAGCTCTTGTCTTGTTCCGATCTGCTTAACGTCAGCTGTTACTGCCAGGACGTGTTCTAACCTTGAAGAACAATGTATAAAAAGACAAGCAGAAATGCTTTTCATAAATTTTTAAATTTATAATGTGCGACCTTACCTTACACTTTCAACATTCTCTTGCAAAGAAATATAACCGTAGGCCTACCTTCACAGTAAACTGCATTGCTAAGTACGCGTACGTTATCATTTAAAAATTGTTTAAAGCACTATCTTTTTCGAATTATAAATCTCTCAGTTTCCTGATGTTGTAAGCGTCTGCCTTTTTGCTAACTGATAACTAGACCAATATCTCGTGTGCTATTAGGTGACATTAGACAGTTGATACAGAATATTCTCCCACTCCACCTGAAACATCTCTGGTTGTAACATGGAAGTCTCAGTTTTTCTGCGTGGTTTTGTACAGGACATCCACTCGGCCGTGCGCCATCCACACTGCATTTCTAGATGCTCTATTACTGACAAACCCACTGACTGTTTAAAAATCCAAGAACGTACGTGCGCGCGGTTTCTACACATTCCAATACGTCGATTGAATACTTTCATAGAACACTTTTACTAAATTTCTCTGTTGACGTAGAACGCGTGTATAGACTGGTAGAAGTTTACAGATGTTTCAGAGGCGTTCGCTGCCTCCATCATCAGGGCGATGAGTCAGACTACACGGCGCAACAACCCAGAAGACATTCATCTTCATACTCGAGGCCGTGAAAACCTCAGATTTTACGTACATATTTTTTTACCAAAGTTATATCAACTGAAAAGCAGATAATTCCAACTCATCAAAAATAAGTTCTAAGATGAGGATATTTGAACAATCAAAAGACTGTCGTTTTGTTAACAACACACATTTTTAGGAAGACATTAACGATGCACTTCATTAACTTGAAATGTGTCTTCCAAAACATTTTATGAATTATGATCACTGACGAGGGGATTTATCGACCGACTATCATGACTGAAATTGATCGTGGTTTTCATCAGGTCCTCCGGGCACTGACAGAAATAATAAATTAGACCATGCCAACTTCCGTCCACATCATTTACATTTACATTAATTAATTATTCTTTCATTCTACGCTATGTAGTTGAAGCTATTGAAAGCATCGTTTAATAGGTATATAAATAACATGTAGAAATCAGAACTGAGTTACGACATCAAAGTGTCATTCAGATGTCAGACAATCACGAAGTAGTAGGAGTTATTTGTAGTGTTCTGTCTGACGACAGGTCCATATGAACAGGATCCTTCCATCCTTTTCTCGGACTGGGACCTGTTCATATACGTTCTTGGCAGAAGATCCAGAAGTGGTTTGCCATTGCCTTCTTCTATGTGTGAATGGAGTAATTGTTGGGATGCCACGGAGAAACCGGGGAAGCCCCCGGAGGAAAACTCCGGGTTGCCTAGACCACGGCCTTGCCCAACAAAAAATAATGTTATTAAGACGGCTATAATTAGCGTCTCAAATATACAACTCTTAAATAAGGTACCATTACCTATCGTCACTTCAGGTACAAGAATTTGCAACATGGAACATAGGAGTAGAAAATGTTTGTTACATTCAGTGGGGAAGGATCTCACCAGATACAGTAGGATGGTTCCCAGTGTGTTGAATAACGAGCCATGGAATAGCACAGGAACTTGTTTCTGGTAGTCGAAACACAAACAGTTTTCCGACCCCTAACTTCTATATGGTAAAAAGGTTAACTCTAGCGTCTATTTTCGAGGTTGTGCTGAAATGTAATTCCTCCCTACCAGCTTTTATTTCACGTAACGAAAGTAAATATTATATTGAAAGAAACATCGATATTTTTATTAAATATTATTCTGTAATCGTACGCAATTTTTTATAGATAAAATTAGTCTGCCAACTTTCATGAGAACGTCACGATAGAACTTTGCGTACCGATGACGAAAACTCGTCACTTGACAAGAAAGGATGTCCTGCTTTGGTTTTGGGAAGGCGTCGAGGACAGGAGGACTATAGAGGCACGTAACAAAGTTTCCCGCACTCGCAGACTTCTCGGGACGTATGAAAAATGAAACAGTAAACAGTCGTCATGCGATATTTGAAACCTTGTTTACAGATCTGACTATAATTTGTGATTTAGTTTTACATAAAGTCTGTCCACCTTCTCCAAAACAAAAAGGCTGTCATTAAATTTGGCATGTATAATTGCTGTCATGCGTGACATTGGAGGAATATCTACTACGAGTACAACTAAAATGTCTGCCATAAAGAAACCAAAAGGTAATACTGTAAACACAAAGCACGTCCTTGAACGCTGTCCCAAAGCAATCGAGTTACAACGCAGAATACCCGAGCATATTTTTTATTCTCAACTTTAATGTTAGTTTCATATCTTCGCATCTGTTTTCGAGACTGTGAAGGCAAGATGGTATTAATGTCTACAGCCCTTTGAATACGTGCTTGAAGTGTTTTTAAGCGTTTCAGACGTATTCTGCAACCAAAAAACCACAATCTCTGTAATCTGACATCGTCTCTTGTTCCAATTTCACGGCTGTAATCCAGAGCCCTCCAGTGGTAGAAATACGAAACTTCACACAATAGTGTAGTGGGAGAGTTTTACATTTCTTTTACAGATTATTAAGATAGGAAGTTGTTGCTTTCCAGTGGAATTGTTTCAAGGTTGAAAGTGAGATGACTAACAGGTTTGCCGACCCTGTAAGAAATCGTTCTGACGTAAATGATATTCAGTAATAATGGCCTTGAGAGTTACTCTTACGTACATTTCCTTATTGTTGTTTTCCAACAATGCTTAATGACGAAACCTATTAAGATAAAATTGCCTGTAGCTTATCCCTGCTCGTCTGTTAACATATTTTACAACAACGAATATTAATTTCAGTACGGAAAACCCAGTCAATCGGATAGCGATTTAACAGAACGTTAATTTCGTATAATTTTCTCGTTAAAACCGTATCAGGGCCACGTGATACGTGCTTTTGAAATTCATTTCAACAATTTTTCTTGTCAAGTAATTCGACTCGGAATGAATTCGGTGATTGTTGCAGATTGTCGTAAATAAATAACGCATTGTTCCTCTACAAAATCAGTGTTCTGTTTCGTGTGTTACAAGAAATAACTCGCTTATGGTTTGTCACTCGAACACCAGGTGTCCTGTGTCTTTACGACAACTTGAAGTAGCTACTCTCTTGAAGGTCAGTCAAGAACATGGCTCCTGCGCGAAAACTTTATTTACCTCTCTGTTTAATAAACGACCTATATCTAACATGTAAATGGATTATAAAAGAGCTAAATTGTATGAGTTGGCTTGGCTTGAGTTCTTTTAGGATGTTGTTCAGTTAAGGCATGTGCACTGGGGATACTATTTTGAATATTTGTCAGCTGTTTTAACACTCCATAGCAAGTAAAGAAGATATTGTGGACTCATTCTGTCCGCCTGTATTCCTATCACATTTTTTAATCCAAGTACAAGCTGCCATCTATCGATGGTCTTAACAGACGAAACATTCTGTCATATAATTCTTCCAGAACGACTGATTTTCATGAAATTTGGTATGTGGGTCATGGCATTAGATGGTATTTTCTAGATTTTTTTGTTATTAATGATATACAGACAGTACGACAGTTCTCCGCAATTACGCCATTAACCACGATCGTCCGACAGGAGTTATGACGTAATTGTTCGTGATGACGTGTGTGATACAGAGACTTTCACGTATCTTTGCAAAGCAACTACTGTGTAGTGTGGCAGGTATTTGAAAGGAGGTGAGCGTGGTTTATTAGTAGGTGCTATTCCGACATTGCCCTTGATATATTAAAAAAAAAGAGAAATATCAATAGGGATTATAAATAATCTGAACGGTATTCGAACCGAACCCCTGTCAAGTAAAGGTTTAAGTTAGGTCAGCATTCATACCAATCTCCTGCGTATTGGAGTTTAAAGAATATATGAGAATTTGTTTGAAAACATAATTATGCTGAACTACGTCACATTTTGGTTTATGATGACAGGGGATTCCCCATGAATTGTTTAGAAACAACGTTTTGGATTCCTGACCTGATCGGCAGTCCCAAGAGATGACAGCAGATTTTTCTGTTTGAGAAAGGATAAATAAGTATTTACAGATGTCGATAGTTATTTTATTTATTTTTTTAGTGTTCTGTCTGACGACAGGTCCATATGAACAGGATCCTTCCATCCTTTTCTCGGACTGGGACCTGTTCATATACGTTCTTGGCAGATGATCCAGAAGGGGTTTGCCATTGCCTTCTTCTGTGTGTGAATAGAGTAATTGTTGGGATGCCACGGAGAAAACTCAGTGTTGCCTAGACCACGGCCTTGCCCAACAAAAGTTATAAATTCTGTTCATATACGTTCTTGGTAGATGATCCAGAAGTGGTTTGCCATTGCCTTCTTTTGTGTGTGAATGGAGTAATTGTTGGGATGCCACGGAGGAAAACTCCGTGTTGCCTAGACCACGGCCTTGCCCAACACAAGTTATAAATTCGGGCACCGCCGGGAATCGAACCCGAGAACAGAGTACAAATTTAGATAATAGCTTGGCAGCGCGTATAGCACGCACGAGGACGAAGTCAAATGCCTACAATATATTCTTCCAAATACGTAAAGGAAATAGACACAAATGGGAGGATTTTAACGAATTTAGTTGTGAAAATGTGGACGGGATTCTTGTGGGTAAGGATGGGTCATGGTACTGAACCTTCAGTCTCCATGAATGATGGGTAATGTCTTCGGTAGACTTTAAATATTATTCTGCTGCGTCGATTTAATTTGTTTAATGCATTTCTGTGAGTTAAAAACACATCACAGTTGGTGATACTGTTGTGTTTGAGATGCATACTGGCCGTTTATTCTGTTTTGAAGAAGGTGAGGTTGAGTTTTGATGTGGTTGACATCGTTTGCGCCCGTCAGGTACCTCACCTGACCTCCGGCATCGTGCCTGACTCCGGAATGTTCCGGTCTGTTGTGACCAAGAATTGCGTGTGGAAGTCTCCCGTTAAGCTGAAAGCCGGTCGAGGTGTGGTGATTTGGTCCATGATATTCGGCAAGGTTATGAAGCGGTCTATGATGAAAGGAAGGGAAAGTGTTGCCGTGTTGGATTGCGAAGTATTCACACTCCAGCGAGCAGGGACCTACGTAGAGGTAAGGAACTGACAGATAAGGGAAGCTGGCTCCAATCACGAAATGATGAACGTTGTCCACTGTTGTGAAACCTGAAAGTAATAATAAACGTTCTCGCATGTCGGAAATATTATCTAACACAGGTCATAATGTAGTGTCCTCCGGATTGGGGGTTGGACGTGGGGGTGACAACCCCACCCTGTAAAAATAAACTGCCGGATGGATTAATTCACGCCGGAGTGGCAAACAGATTGTCCGTGAATGAATTGAAGAAGTTTCTGAAGAAGGCCAAGATGATATTACCGGGTAGACAGAGGTCCTTTTCGAAATATTTATGAGCGTGTTAAAATTCTTGCAATAAATTCGCGTTTCATTGTGAGGTCAATATTAAATATTACTATAGGAGAGTTTTTCACTTACCGCGACTGTTAAGAAAGAGAGGTTGATTATAATCGTAGAATGTGGAATAAACGTCCTGGCCATTTGCGTTCCGGAGGATTCCTTGTACTTGCGTCGGCGAATTGTAAGTGGCCGCAGTGTCCAGTCGATCTGATGCATTTTCCTTGACCGCGATTTCTTTGTACTCATCTGATGCCTGAGAAAAATAAATGTAAAAATATTATTATTATTATTTATTACCACGCCATTGAATCTGACCTAAACTTTGACAGTGAGACTCGTTACTTAAATTTTGGAAAATATATTTAAGGACCGAGATAAGGACCTCGAGATGCGTCTTGTTCTGAGAGTGACCGTCAATTTTAACTCCACCCTGGGGTATCTCCCGGGAATGATTTTGAAGTAATTGTGTGAGCAGAATACATTCGGTTCAGGAGATTTGACGGAGAGAACCTCGAGGTGGGTGCCCCTGCGTGTGGGGAGGTTTGGTCGGTTTAGGAGGTGGGGGCTGATTCGGGGAGACCTCGTCAGCACACGAAAGAGGTTGTATTTGGCTGTTGTTTTGACATTGGTATTGGTTTTGTTGTGTTTTTGGACGGGGAACTACCTGGTTTGGTGTCTTACCTGGTCCCTCGGGGTGGTCAAGGCTGGAGAGCCGAACCGAGAGTTATTTTTTCTTATATGTTTTGTTTGTTAGTCTCTTAGTAATTAACGTGTGTGTGGTAATGATGTTTTGAGTTTGTTAACCTGTATTAAGAAAGTAAACGGTTCTGTTTAATTTCCAAAGTGGCCCGAAAGATCATTTGGGTTGGCCACCCCTGGTTTATAATTTAATACTGCTGTGTCCTCGAGTTTGTTTTCCTTAAGAGGGTGGTACACCCTTCTTCAGGGGCGTTGGCCAAGTGGACCTGCGACACAGAACTAGAAACCTCCTCCCCAATCGACTGTTGTTGAAAAGGGGAGAGTGTATCATGTGATAAGCCTTCCAGTTGTACCAATTATGTAATCTCTTACTTTACATTTCGCATGAGCTGTATTTGAGCAGGTAGATCTTATTATTGAAATATTTTTTCTGCTATCATTTTCCTTACGTTCGTCAATATTGGCTTCTTTCAGCTGATTCTCGTATATGTTTTAACCATGTGTGTTTTTTTTTACATTTTCACTCCTATTTGTATATATAAATTAAAATATAATACTTTGGGTACAATTTTTGATCACGATTTATATACTCTTTCTTAGATATAGCTGGATATTTTTATAAGAGAACTTAGACAAAGTTTAGTAATCATATATCTTTTTTAAAAAAAATTATAACATTTCAATTTGCTACAGGCAATCTATTGATCTAAAAGTGCAAGCAGGTCTAAGCAAATTTTGATAAACATCGCAAATCTGCATAACATAAATTGACGAATCAACAAATTATAATAAAAAACGTATAATGTTCATTATTATGCATCCACGTGGCGATAAACGTGTTGCTGTTACGTACGATTTGTGACTGTCCGCTTGCAGAATTCTCGTGGACCGAGAGGTCAGGTGACAGGGCACGTGGTTTCACGGCCGTGGTTTCTGTTGGTAGCACTGTACTGCCCTTGAATGCAAGCCTCTCAGCGCCGTGGCTTTCAGCGGCCAGGACCGCAACCACAGCGAAAACCACAAGCTACGAGGAAAACAAAAGAAGATAGATAAATGTATGTTAGAACTGAACCTAACCTAACTCTGTGAAATGCAAATGTCAGGGTCCGTTAATTCGTTTTTTAAGAAGAGAAAGAAGGAAATTTCTCTTCTATAAGAAGTTTATTTTGTTTGTGAAATAACTTTACGTCAGAAATCTCTAAAATGTTCAATATTCAAGGTCTAATTTGTCACAGAATCTACATAACAGCTCATGTGTGACGTTGGCTTTACTGCTATATTATCAGCCAATGAGAAGATAGAGTTTTGTGTTGGGGTCTGAGGTTTCCCAGACAGTGAAGATGTCGACTCGATTGCAACCTACGTTTCTGAGGAAAGTATCTTCGCTATCTTGAGGGCATAATAACTTCAACTCTGAAGATGAAGGCAGTTCTGCGTCCTAACCTCAGAAGGTCACAGTCAACGTGGCTTTTTCATTTTCTCTGCGCAAGTAACTGACTTCAGAGAGCAGAGTCGTACGAGAGAAACTGATAGTAGCCAGTAGTCTTGTAAGATCCGTTTTAATATTATCCTCCCATGTACTCCTCCTTCTTTAAAGTGTTCTCGTCTCCTCAGGTTCTTCGGTGTATTTATATGAAACAAGACGTTTTCTGATTGAGAACTTTAAACTTTGTTTATAGCAGCCAAAATCTGGAATCGCTTCGATCAGAGAATGTCTTGTTTCATTTATGTACCAAAGAACCTGAGGAGATTAGAACACTTTGTAGAAGAAGGAGTATATGAGAGGATAATATTAAAACGTCGGTTACACAGTTAAAAGGAGTAAAGTGTCGCACGTTGTTGCTTTGACTACACACGTTCTCCGATATCATACTAAACTATCACTTTCGTACGTGGGGTTGAATTATCAGTGACGCTACAACTAGAAAGCGCATTAAATATTTAATTTATTTCTGTCTACAACAGGTAAAATTTATTTACAGTTTATTTAAAATGACGCTTTTATTTTCTTTACAGATCAAATCTCCTCTTAGCCACTTCTCTGGTCGTTTTAGGCAATTCATCATTTCAAATTCACATAAATCAAAATGTAAATCGTAGTTTCTTAAATCCTTTTTGACTTGAGATGGAGGAGACAAGATTAAATTATGAGGACTAAACTATTGACCAAATTTAATACAGTTTGCTTACGTATTTTAACTTATACATAAATAAAGTTACTTTATTTCGAAATATAATATTTTTAATTGTCTTATTTTCGAAAATATTTATCAGTTATAGACCAATGAGAGGATGATACTGGATAATAAGTTGGAGAGGAAGGAAGTGGTCGTGGCCTAATTAAAGGCATATCCCGGTATTTGCCTAGAGGAACAGAGGAAAACCACGATAATTTACAGCCAGAATATCCGACCTCCGGGACAGATCTTGAGTCCGGGAGCCCTCGAATACGAGATACGCCTCACGATAATTGTGAAGTGTAAGGAATGTACAGTTTCGTGCAAAAATCTACGGCACATCTGAAACCTTGCGGCTGTATACCAGTTGTCACTGGCCACTTAATAAAGAACAAACGTAAACAAAAACGGGACAAATTGAAGAAATTATTGCGTGATAACTCAGAATGTCGATACGCGTATGTTTCACCAGCTACCTACGAGTTTACACTTCGTCGGCACAACCCACTAGGACATAGTGAGAATCTAAAATCTCGCTTATTAGAAATTATCCACGCGGAATACCGAGGAGACATTTTCGGATGATATATGGTTATTACGGAATTGGGGAGTTGGACTGAACTGGTTCAGGTTCGTGCCTGGTAGACGGATCCGTCCGCCACGGTGTCAGTTAATTAGTTGTTTAATTTTAACCGTCTAATCACAATAAAATATTTTATTAAATATTAATATATTATTACTAAAATTAACATTCAATATTTAATTGTAGTAATAATATTTTAATTTTTAATAAAATATTTTATTGTGATTAGACGGTTAAAATTAAACAATTATAATCATCACAATATGACGCAACATTATCATCTCAGTTAATTAGTTGTTGAGCCAGGTCGAATATTCCTCTTGATTAATGACTAGCCATCCTTTGTGTGTTGTATATTACGTCACAGCTAATTGTCCTGTCCGAAAGAATTATTTTAAAAAAATTGAAAAACGTGTTATTTAAAAACTGATATTGCAGGTCTTTTCCGAAAATAAATTAAGCATTGAAACCTTAACGTAGGCCTACATAAAATAATCTACAAATGTCGTGTGCCTATACTAATATTCGTGACAATTTACTTTTAAAAATCATGCGTCTATATTAACTACGTAATTTGAATGTAAAATTAACTTACCAAAGCACTTGAATGCATATTCCTTTTTACCTGCTAGCAAAGGCGAACACTGTTATATTGGTACATCCTCACAAGAACTCTTTCTATTTTATATATATCTGTGTTGTTATTTTATAGCCATAAACCATAAAATTGCCACCATTTTATCAATTTGTCGTGTTAAATTTTAAGAAACAATGAACATTTACGACATACACATGCAATTATAATCGTTTCTTGAATTTTCACTTCACAAAACTGTATTAATTTTGTTTAATTTAGTTGTCAGTAATATTTAGTTGAAGTGTGTTTCAAAACAAAAGAAATCATCTTTGTATGTGTTCCTATTTCTGAATGGACGCCATTGTGTTAACATTGCGTGAAGAGATGGCGTAATCTGTCGTTTCGCCTTCTTCAATTATGTGGCATAATTTGTAATGTTTATTTCCTGTGATGTGTAAAAAAATGGCTGTATTCAATAATGAGGTAACATCATAGAGTTGAAGTAAAGCTGTCCTGCTAAACGCCTTGGAAGCGCTTGGAGGGTGAGGCTTTTATAACTCCTACTAATTGTTGACTTCGTCAATAGATGGGGGTGAGTGGTGATTCCATTTTTCATGCAGACGAACTAATCCCAGTCGTAAGTCCACAGTCGGACACTACTCACCGAGCTGTCTCGACTTCAAAACCATACAGGACTACGCTACATTTTCAACTTCTTTAGTGAAAATTGGGTCGAATCTCATTGTCGTGAATTGCACTCATTAAAATTTATTAAGATTTATTGGTTCAGTGAATTTAGATTACTTTTACTTCAACTGGGAATGTTATACAATGTCGAAAGCGGTGATAAGATTATCGTCGATGGTGAGTTGATAAGTTTTTTTTTATTATTTAGTGTTCTGTCTGACGACAGGTCCATATGAACAGGATCCTTCCATCCTTTTCTCGGACTGGGACCTGTTCATATACGTTCTTGGCAGATGATCCAGAAGCGGTTTGCCATTGCCTTCTTCTGTGCGTGAATGGAGTAATTGTTGGGATGCCAATGAGGAAAACTCCGTGTTGCCTAGGCCACGGCCTTGCCCAACACAAGTTATAAATTCGGGCACCACCGGGAATCGAACCCGAGACCCCAGGATTACAAGGCCAGCGTTCTATAAGGGTTTAGAAATATATTATTTTAACAAAAATAGGATTTCTATTTTAACACGGTTCTGTGCACTCACTTAAGAGAGTGAGGTTCGCCATTATAGTCTCAACAGACTTCTGCTAAACGAGTCCAAATGTGAATCGTGTACTTGTAAATCTAGAACGTCTAAATTTATAACCAATCAAAATTCATCCTCATGGAGCAGTGCAGATGATGATAATCGTAGGATTTGTGGTTTTCACGGTTGTGAGTCTTAAGATGGCTGTCTTCAGGGGTTTTTTTTCGCTGTGTAGTCTGGTAGAAGGAATCAAATGCTTATTAACTTATTTACAATAGTCTGTCACTGAACCGTATCCTGAGGCATTTGAAGCGAGTCCAAGCCTACACACCGTGATTCCTTAATATCAATCCTTCCCATCTACGCCTAGATCTCCCAAATGTCTTCTTTCTTTTGAACCTTTCTATCAGTACAGTATTATTATTATAATTAGTGCTCTGTCTGACGACAGGT
>NW_019060432.1:8297-26757 GCF_000696155.1 Zootermopsis nevadensis
CACTGACGACACTAATATCCTTCACTTATATCTTCATATGTCACTGTACAATTCAAAAATTCTCAGTCGTCGCTATTAGGAGTATTTACCTGTTGAACGAAATTCCATAATTTCTACGCGTGTCAGTGGCTGAAGGTCGTAGTAGTACCGAACCGCTCAGTCCCTGTCAAAGAATGATTTTAACGATACAAAGTGCGAGATACTGCTTTATATCATCACCCGTAGGAGGGAGGGAAGCCAACTAGTATCATCATTTGGTGACGACGTACTTTCGTAGGAAGAGGGGCGTGGCGAGGATTCCCCTATGTAGGGGAACAGGCGGTGAAACGGGAGTGTGAGAAATGTTGGTATCAACCGCGGCCTGCGTCACACTTATCAGAGAATTCTTGCGGTCCCTTCCCGCCTCCTCCCCACCCTAAGACTGTGACTGTTCATTCATAAATCCCCTTCTCATTCATAAAGCTATAGCATGTTGTGACGTGATCATCTTTTTATCTGACTCTGTGGTGTAACATTTGAGGGCAGAGTCTGCTTTGTGCAAGATGAGTCCCAGTCAAAAATTTAATAATTGGCAAAACACGACAAGAATGCAGAACTGTAGGTGTAACGAGATAGTAAGAGTTTCGTAATGACTCCAGGCTTGTGGCCTAATCATTAGGCAATCGTTCGTCATGTTTTTGTCAGTACATGTCAGTGCATGCTCAGGAGTGGATATACCACATGACAGAACAACACGCATTCTTGCATATCGTTAAGCTCTCTGCGTGTTTATAAAATACGGGGGTTACTACCCCGGGTGGTACATACAGTTACCGAAGGGCTTCTAAGGGTTATATTGTATTTTGCTGTGGGATGAACTTCTCAGGGCAAAAAAAACTCTATAATGCCTCGAGGGAGCATTGCCTCCACTCCCAAATACGCCTTCAAGGTGGAGTGGAAATTGCCACATTACGTGGTGACCAAGGCGCTGTACCTTTCCTACAGTTAATAACCGGACCTGATCTCCAAGCGAAACTAGCTTTGAGTGGACTTTGCACGGGTCGCTAATTAGTCCTGTAAACTATCGGTGAGACAGTCCGTAGTGGTGACGTCCCCTTCCATGGTGTCACGCTGAACACATTTCAGGTTATCGATAAAGTGGACAGTTTGACAGATGAAAGCGAAGTGATGCGGTTACATGATTTAAGAAGTCACTTACGTAGTGGACCCAAAGTCCTCAGCACCACCCACCCTCTCCTTAAAACTTAAGGTGTGTGCCATGTGTTGTTTAGTGTTCCGCACTAACAACAGCAAGGCCGGTAAGAAAAATCCTTTGATCGCGATGTTTCATTCCTAATTGATCACTTATGGCCGACAAATCTTGGCATATCCTTGTCACATTCTTTAAGTAACAATTTCCTTCAACGCCATTGAAAACCATCTTTTCAGCCAGGAATATTTTTAGAATTCTTAGTCGCACTCATCGCCTGTTAAAAATCCGTGGTATGACTAGATAACAGCTGGACGGATTTTCATGAAATGCTATGCTGGGCCATAATTAAGTTCTTTTTATCTCAGAAAGGGGTTGTTTCTCCCGTCATAATTGTCTCCTACCGTTATTACATGCCATTAGTAACGGCGGGGGGGGGGGGGGGGGGGGGAGTGTTCTCAGATGCTGCCCTTAACCTTGGTCCATGACGTCACAACATAAACGTCATGCACTCGATTCCCGGTAGAAGGCAAAATGGAGGACTGATAGAGAAAGTAAAAAAAAATAATAAACAATCATGATTCATAATAAACAGACTCTAAAATACGCACCTTCCCTTAGCGTCAATGAACGTCACACATACGAGAGCGTGTCTAAGCACGTCATTGAGTACAAAAAGTGTGTTTCAGGATATGAAGTAAAGGTTTGACTTCATTCTTGGAAGCCACAAAAATCCCCTGGTTACTAATAAAACTAAGACCTCCTGGGGAAAAAAAATAAGAGTAGACTTACAACCGGAAGTCATGGTCGAGTGGTTAGTACCGTTCAATGTTCGGGAGGTCCCAGGTTCAGATCTCAGTCAGGATACTGGATATCCCGACTGATGGTTGTTATAGGTTTTATCAAGTCACTCCAGGCAAATTCCGGGATATTTCATTATAATACTCCACGATCGTTTCCTTCCAGATCCTCCGCATGTAATTATTAATGAATAGTTGTCATCCGATGCCATATATAATTAGTCTGATGAGTTGATGGCTTTAGAGATTAATACACAGTGATTATTTTGTAGTCCGTGCTCGTATATCTCATCCTCTTAAATGAGGCAGTGTCGTTTAAAACAGCCTCTTTTTTATGGATTTATATGATGGACATCATTGAAACATATGTTCTCAACTCATTACATTTCAACGTGACCATTTGTAAGTTTCCACAGCGGCCATTTCCTTAAACAGCGTTAACCATTTGATCTTTGTGATGGTGACGTGAAGTGTTTTCTTTGCGGTACGGACTGAATTCTTAAATATGATTTATATTAACTCCGTGCTTCAAAGGGTTTAACCAGTTAATTTCTTTACGTGTCGAGGTGTGGAAACCGACCATATGCTCAGACAATTCTATCAAATCCTTAACAAGTCCTCCTCCATTAACATTAACCTAGCACTTACAATCTACAGAACACTCCTACGCCCAATAATAACGTACGAAGCCCCTGCATGGGGATACGCGGCCAAAACACACATTAGTAAGCTCCAAGTTTTTTAGAACAAGGTACTAAGAATTATCACGAAACTCCCAAGGGTAACGTCAATCGAAATTTTACATGAGCAAACTGGCATGGAGACGTTCCGCAACCATGTCAGGAAGCTAGCAAATAAATTTTACGCTTAAAGTCAAGTAAGTGAGAACTCCCAAATTAGGCAATTAGGTCAATATGATCCCATTTATGACAAATACACGCGACCGCGGGCCCTACTAGGGGGCTGATCCTGAATATACTCTACTAATTAAACAAACTAAAGTCCTTCTTGGGCGAAACTGTACTTTTAGCCAGCCGTTCATCGGAGGACGCTCCAAGCGGAACTCCTTCCATGGACCAGACCACGAAGCCAACAGCTGAAGACCATGGAAACACGGATGACCTGCATTCATCATAACCTGTAAAGCTTTTGAAACCGAAGCTCGTTTAAATAAAAGAATTCAGTCCGTACCGCGAAGAAAACATCAACTGGTTAACGCTGTTTACAGTAAACCCCATACATTCTTCCCAAATTAATAGCCTCAGCTCTCGCTAATACAAAATTTCAAAATTCCGTCTTCTCTGCCAATTATCGCATTAACGTCTTCACTCTTACTTTATCCTTAACAGAAGGACGAGCGGGCATTGCCTGGGGACCTTCTAACTAAAAGATGAAATCGAAGTGTCTCTCACTTCTCCCCCCCCCAATTTCCTCTCTCTCTCTCTCTCTCTCTCTTTCGGTCCGTGCTTCAAAGGGTTAAAACAAAGATGATCAAGTTGGTTGTAATTGAAAGTTCAAGACAAAATATGAATTTACGTTCTAAGAAAATCTACAATGATTAAAAAGTAGAACGTCTTCGTAATCCCGTTATGTCATCGGTGTTTTGGTTCTTACTGAAAATGATAAGCGAGCGAACAGGAAATTCAGGAATGTGGAGTTGTTCCGGAAGTTTTGGTTTATACTCGAATTTACGTAAAAGGAAACTGCCGTTACATAAAACTTATCAGGAAGGGTCCATGATCCGGGGAACTGTCTTGCGTATGTTAAACGTTTCGAGTCATAATTGTTGATTAAAAAATATGTTCTTACTTTGATTGGATGGAAAGGGGGAGGAGGCTGTGTCTTGTACGTGCGAAATGTATTTATCTTCATAGGCGTTGTTGATGAAGAACTTTTACTTCTAGTCCAGCCAAGTGTATAGTCAGAGATGAAGCACTTAATTTAGGGCTGAGGGTTTGAAAATGTGCTCCTGGGTGAGGGATGTCGAAATCCTCGTCGGGCGGTGATAGATGAGTGTGGAACACAGGTGGAATGATGATTAGCGGGGCAAAACTTCTTGTCTCTGGATCTTACGTTAAGTCACCCGGTATTGAAGCAGGGCCTAGCCTCCTGAGCTATCAACTGCTGTCCACATTTGTCTTTCATTTATACAAAAGAGCAGTTATGTTTTCCGGTAATTTAATATTTGCGTTTTTAGAAAGGAGATTTATAATGAATTACGAGCCCGTTGGCCTAAGGGATTTAGGACGACCAAGAAGCCGATGGCATGATGAGTTATGTATTTCGGAACGGGCAATTAGATCCCGAACATTGAATATGAAGGAGAAGAAGAATAAAGAATTTTCCGAAATTTATCCGTTAACTGATTATAAATAACGACGAAAAATCACTAGAACTTCGCGATCTCTTCAAAGAAAGATGTCCTCTGACTCTGTGGAGAAACTGAGAAATTCACGAAGTGCCGATGTGAATTTGCGGGTTTGCGTAAGGCCTGGGAATTCCTTTCCTATCGCCGTGAAACACTGTCAGTGTGTCATCGCTCCGTGACAATGCACATCTTGTTTGTTTACGCTTTTCAACTCCAGCTGGCGTCATTTCCTCCTCAGAAGATTCGCATGCACCCGCCCTGTACAACATTCCCCACTGCACGCGAGCTTCCTACCTTCGCACCTGATGTAATTCCTCCGAAGTCTGCGAATTACGGTAATTTCAAAACGTCATATTAGTCACTGAAGGTAATCATGTGTATTCCCGGTTGCAGCATTTATCCTGGGGTCGCGAGTTCGAATACCAGTCAAGGCACTGATTTATCCGCGTTCCTGTGTTACTGCAAAGTACCGTGTTACGCTGATTTCCTGGAAAGAGAGTCGTAACTCGTCTCGGAATTCATTCCGAAGTAGAGTGGAGTATTGAGTGTCACGCAATGCGGTTCATGTAGGCGGAATGAACTGGATATAATTAATATGTCAGTAATGCAGAGGTGTGATGACTAATTTAGAAAATCTTGTACTAAAGCAAGATAAGATCAGCGATGTTTGTATTTCAGATTCGTGGAGAAATTATCGGTAAAATTCGAGGGTGATAAAATACGCGATCTTGAGGACATACTTCCTCAGTTTAACTACGTATGAGTGCGTCAGTTTGTGTGCAAGATTTCATCTTTTGAAGGAGTTTACTGGAATGCCAGTCCAGTCACCATCTAATTTACCCGATAGAACGTCTCACTGACTTCTAATTTAATAGAAAGTTTTTCTTCAGGATTCTGTATGGTTGATTCAGCATATTTGTTCGGTCCTTTTATGCGTTCATAGCGAATGAAAGATTGAATAGGAAGTGTTAAAGAGAGGAACGAGAGACAAGTCATGTAATGGAGGAAACAGATTCCAAAAATTTCGGCTCTGAAGGTTCCCAGGCAGTGCTCGATCGTCCTATTAAAGGTAAGTTAAAGAGGAGATGAGGTGTTTGGAAGTGGATCAGTGTCTTACGGGATTCAATGAGAATATTAAATTTTTATATTAAAAATCGATGGCGGCATTTGGTGGAATTTCGATGTTAACATGCAGGGAAATACGTGAAGAGAGAATTTTGACTTTAATATTGTTCGGGGTGGGGGGCTCTGTATGTGAGGCATGCGATGCAACGTGAATTTTGGGTACCAACTCAGAATTCATTCTAGGACCGAGGAAAACCACGGTGGTCCGTATTTTGCTTTATTTTGAAGGCAGAAAAATTA
Organism: Zootermopsis nevadensis; assembly: GCF_000696155.1. The sequence goes on from NW_019060432.1 coordinate 14,020, forward strand.
TTTCGCATCTTCAACTTGCATTGCGAACGGCGTAATCAGAATCCGTTTGACTCGTGACTCAGAGCAAATACTTCAGTATTAGGATGACATATTTTGAATCACTACGTAACTACTTCTCCGGTGAATAAGGTCTTAATTATAGCATTTACTTCGCTTTACGTTATCAGCAAGATTATGACAAATATGTAGCCGTATCAGAAATCTATAGCAGACGAGACGCTCCGCCCCCTCGAGCCTTTATCAGATCTTCGTGTTTAAAGGTCGATGGTAGAGATCTTAAGACCTTACACAAGGAACCACCGATAGTATGTGATTGTAACGTGAACAGAGACTAATAGTAATTATGTGTATCAAAGCTTTCGTTCCTGGTTATGGAAACAGTGGCGACGAGACTGTTCTCTAAGTGTAATAACACTTAGTGGTTATTGTGTTCGGATCGGCACTGCCTGGTCTACGCAACGGGACGTCAAAGCGGGTAATCGTCATTTAAGGGGTACACGCTGAGGTGTTCGTTCCATTGACACATGCGCACAGCAGCTTCTGCGCAGAGCGTGTTAGATTAACCGCGTTTATTTTATGTAACTCTGCTTTAATATGATACGTGTTAAAATTTGTGATTCTTACCGCGGCAAATGTGTTAATGCTTTGTGTTCTGGATTGTGATGTAGTAGGGACTGGCAGATGGATGCCGATATTTTGGAAATATACTTTGCCCTGAAGATGGTAGCAGTATGTTCCGCCGAAATGCGAGTATCTTTCTTGTACGGCGTTGAAACCCAAATGTGATACGAGTTGGCTTCTCTGTGTTACGTGGGTGTTGTGTAATGAGAACTATGTACGGAGTGGAGTACACTCAACACCAGTCGGCACGTTTTCTCTCTCGTGTGAGCCGGATGGTGTGGGTGATGACAAAGATCTGTGGCATGCGGAATCAGAAACTGGTCACCCCAGGAATGACATGTGGAGTTGAAGGTACCTGTGTCCAAAGCAGGTGCGCAGTCACGAACACTGGAATTTGCCATGCGGAATCTGAGCTGAAACCAGATATCTCTCGGTTTATTTTAACGACACTTTCTCGTCTGAATGGATTACACGGCGTCGAAATCAGTGTCGTTGTGAATGACGTCGAAGGAATACAAGTCTCCAGTTTAAATGCAAATAATTGCCTATTCTAGTATACGAAAAATATCAGTTGGTATAACTCATCTGCGAGTCGAAAGTCAAAACCTGGGACTGAAAGACTGTGAAGGGGAACTGACGTTTCGTATGCGAATTTTGTCCTGCGGTAACAAGATTCGACTATTTTAAAACCCAGTGAACTGAAGACAAATGGGAAATGCGTAGGCCTTTAACATTTCAGACTGAAAACTTTGAAGGATGCAGGTTATTTTTTTAGACTAGAATTTGTGAAGTTCTAGTACCCCCCCCCCCCCCCCTAGCACACGCACTTAAAATACATCACAAATTTTATACGGACTGCTACAATGAAACACTAATGATAATTCAAAGAACAAATTTCTTTTCGTAAATACTAATCTTAACTCAAGCCGAAAGGTAATGATCTTAAAATAAACATCTTGGCCCATGAGGTCATTAATAATTTAGGTTAGGTTAGGTTAGGTTATGTTCTGTATCTCTGTGTGTTGGTTGGAGGCTTGATTGATTGGGGATTATTTGCTACAAAGGGATTTATGCTTATAAGAATACTGCTTTACATTTTACCGTCATTATTGACGGGCAATTTTATCGTCTAAAGTAAGTGTTGCACAGATATAAGCAATTTGAAAGCGGACAAAAGATAATTTGTAATAGATACAGCAGTTTGGACCAGTCCAACCATAAATGGCGCCTTACTGGTCGCACTCTTGCCTCCACCCACATCACATGTTAGAATAATTTTGAGAACGGGATGTTCAGAAGAGCATTTGAAGGTAAGAGATATAAAAGGACAAGGGAATTGCGTATGGTGGAATCTCACAGATTTTACTGTTTACCAGATATTAGGGTGATAAATTCAAGGAGGATGAGATTGGCAGGGCATGTAGCGTCCTCAAAGTGAATTATAATTTACTACAGTATAATATTTTGATTGCAAAACCTGAAGGTAAGAGATCATTAGGAAGAACTCGGCATATATCGGAGGATAATATTAAAACGGATGTTAGGTAAATAGTATTTAGGGGTGTGCATTGATTTAATCTGGCTCGAGATAGGGACCAGTGGAAGGATTTTTTGAACACTGTAATGAACCTTTGCGGTTTCATAACGTGCAGTGAATTTCTTGTCTAGCTAAGCGAATTAAAACAGGAAATGCCTTAATTTTTAACGTTTTTAACTTATATAAATAATACTGGAATTTAGGTCCATGAGTTTTGACATCTTACAGGCACAGTGACACTTAAAAGAGAGAGAAAATGTTCGATTTGCAGGTTTTATTAAACTGTCGCCCTAAAAGTGTCAGTGTACAAGCCTGAAACATTTACTGTATCGACTAATAGTTTCAGTACTTGTTCGAGTAAAGTCTTTTAACGTGAAAGTCTATCTAATGACGTCATCTGCAACCTTCCTTAGCAGGTTACAATACACAAGAATCTCTATTGCTGTAACGAATGAGGAAACATGGCTGCAAGATGTGTTTGTCCTGTTCTGATGCTGGAAGTAGGATCACAAATCAGTAGGCTTGCTGCGAGAGCTGATCTCTCGTGAGGAGATGCTGGATGTTACCTCGATTGTGTCCGGTACAACTCGTCAGACCAATTTACGCATTAAAGAAACGTAATTTATCATAGACACACATTCAAGATCATGAACATTAAATTACATAATAGGTTAATAGTAGGATACTGTTTATGTCTGTGTGTCTTATATGCATAAATTATTGTAACCGTTGCTATGGCAACGCTGTTAAAGGCTTCTCTCTCTCTCTCTCTCTGCCTTATGGTTCGCATTATTGACCACAAAAACCCTGGCTTGTACGTGTGACTAACAAGTGGCATGTCCCACATTTTTTTCTCTTTGCAGTGTTTGTCGATATTGTCACGCGTGAAAGTTATTAGTTTTCTTGGAGGTAAAAATGTAAGCCTGCAGACATTCTCTCTGTCTCTCTCAGAGGTTTATATTACTTTTGAATGAAAGGTCAGTTTTTCGCGTGTCCTACGGAATGTTCCTTCGACACGTAGAGACCCTACCAAGAGCAAGATAACGCAGTGGTAACGCTAAATTTGTGTTCCGTAGATGCTCAGTGTCACGGTCAACTTGAGTTGTTTCAAGTAGGCTTTGAGGTTCTCACGGCCCCCAAGAAGACAGCCATCTCCTTGAGCTGTTTTGTTTTCCTCAGTCCCTCCAGACTCATCCACAACCTCCTCCTAAATACTTTTCTCCACATCATGAAAATAAATTCCCCTGGTTAAATAATTATATAGATATTATACAGGGTGAGTCAATATTTGGTCCAGATTTAAAGAAATTGTAACTCTGAAGTGAGCGGAGCTGCAGATATGATACCACGTGTAAATTGTGTTGGAGTAAAGTTCAAATTTCTTTTCACAGTCTACATTTGTCTCCGCGACTTCATTTCATACTTAGTTTCTTTAAATGAGGACTTAATTTTGGCTCACTCTGTATTGTGTCGAATTATGTGGTCAGCAGGGCGTGGCTGGTCACTGTGTAGGTTCTGTTCAGTAATAAGTCAATGAAAACTTTAATGTCCCCGATGTTCCGTCAGTATATCCGAGGAAGGCAGAATAATAATGTTGATCAGTCTGCGTTTTCATTTACTAAACAAGGTGGATATTATCTTATTTATAGCAGATACCTAGGAGGTCAATTTTTTTTTCTTTTGTAAGATACACGTAAAAGATACCGCCTTTTTTAAAATAAGCTTGCGTTTGAAGCTACGTTTATTACACATATCTTAAGAACGTCTCTTCAAATAAGGATACAATCTTGTAGGAACGGTAGCTTTCAAAAAATCAGCCGAACCTACTATTAAGAAGTATCGACCACGGAAGATACGAATCAGCTGTACAACATCGTCGAAAATTCCCCACAAGGGCTTACAGAAATAACGATAATATATAAAGCCTGTTTACCGTACATTTGTTGCGATAGTAACATTTGGTACACGAAACGGATTAATTTTTCGAGAGGCTCACAGTTTGGACTCTGACGTGAACCCCGCTGTCCTGAAATTCCTTATTCCCACCAGAAACATTTCGGAATACTGTCTTAAAATAGGCCACGACCGCTTCTACTAACAGCCAACTCCATGGCCTCATATGGAACCCGAAGGTCCATCACCGTGTTCACAAAGACCCGACTCAGATCCCTATCCTGAGCCAGATTAATCCAATCCACACCTTCCACCCGTATTTTCCTAAGATTAATTTTAATATTATTCTCTCCCCTGCGCCTAGGGCTACTGAGTGGTCAGGTTTTCTGATCAAAAATGTTGTACATATTTCTCACCTCTCCGTGCTCGCTACATACCCTGCCAATCTCATAATCCTCTACTTCATCATCCTGATAATATTTGGTGAAGAGTGAAAATTATGAAGCTCCTCATTATGTATTTTTCTCCAGTCTCTTTGTCATTTTATCTCTCTTTAAGTACAAATGTTTTGCCAGTTTCTGCCATAATTTATATTTCCCACAGCCCTGTAACGATGTAGCGTATCTTCTTTAATATTATTATGACACGAAGCCATTAAAGCTGGTAATATTTTCCGAAATCGAATTGTAAATCGGACTTGAGGCGGTCATGTAAATTTGCCCTGGGAACCGTAAGGTTTCTCGGAACACAGTTTGGGAACTCTGACCTACCTTTGAGTATCCTACCAAGCAGCAGTGATCTTTACATGTTACAGCCATTCCTAAGTTTTATTGTTTCATTTGTGTACATAAAACAATATGTTACGCATTTTACTGGAATACTCAGGATTATTTGGTCTTAGTGAATAAATTTTCCAGCGTAAAGAATCTCATAATTCTACTCCCACGTTCTAGCAAGACGTTTATATACGTTCGCTTACATTCTACTTTTAAATTCTCTGTTAATTAAAGATATACAGCACCAATGGCCTGTGCTGTATTTGTTTTATAATTTTCTGACTCCTAACCTCGTTGCTTCGTGGTTTAACGAGACATTTCGCTGGAATCCGGGGTCCGAACTCTTTCTCTCAGCTGTAAACCACACAACGCCACTGATTCACTTTTCTCGCTAATTTATGTTACGTTTATGAAGAATTATTTTACCGGGATTGAAATTGGGGGATTCTTAGAAGAGAGAAAAGAGGTTAAGTGACATTCCATCAGATGTACTTCGCAAATTGGTCTTAGACTAGAATTTCCTCTAATAAAAACTGCGTTAAGAAGAAATTAAATACAGATACACATACACACAGAACATTGCGACCAAGTGATCACCATTTCTGCTCTGATCGGCTATCCGTGGTTTTCCTCGGCCCCGCCAGACAAATGTAACGATAATACTTTGAATCAGGCTACGACCGTTTCCTTCCGTATCCTTTCCAATTCATTATTCGTGGCTCATCTTATCATTCGACGCTATAGGCTAGTCTGAGCTACTGAGTGTTGTTAAATAAATCATAAAATATTCATCATAAACCTATATTTGAAGTCAATAATTTAAACTAAAACCGTATATCTTCTTCTTATTTTTCCGACGTTGTTTGTCGTCGGGTGTTAAGTGTTCTTCCAGCAGGAGACGCCGTCGGGTTCACTCCGACGTCTTCTGTGTCGGGTCCAGTGGAGGGTCTCCTCATAGGTCCCTATTAAGTTTCTATATAATTTCGGGAACTGTTATTATAATGAAGAAGGAATTCGACCTACATTTCGAAATTTATATTACTGAGGAAAAATGTTAAATGTTCCGTAATTATGTTCAATCTTTTTTCCTCGTTAACTTTTATTTTCCTGTAAAATGTTTTGTATAATCGTATCCAAAGTCTTCTGTCTCTATACGCTAGCCTGATCCAGTGCTTCATAGTTTTATCCAGTGTGGTTTAATATCTCGTCCAAGGTAAAATTGCTTTTTGTTACGTATTTAAAGACATTTATGGGGAGACGATGTTGTAAAACATTTTACTCAGATACAAAAAAAAGAACACAAGTGGATATTATAAAAAGTATACGTGGTTTTAGGATCGTTGCTTCCAACAGATGCTTGCAATTAATGATAAAGCTGTCTGCTTTGGTGACGGCGCGCAGAGAATTATAGGCTTCAGGCTTGATATCAGACAGGAGTTCATTCAGTAACACCATTTAAAAATCCACGCTCTTCTGTAGGTAGCAATAAAAGTTGTTAGAATGCCCATGTTAATAAGTTTGTAGGGTACTTAATGACGTTGTATCAACTGACGTTATTTCCAAATTACCTGTTAGTAGGCTTGTCGTCAGCTGGAAGGGCTTGGCTATAAAATATTCATGGAAGTTTTTAATCCTTTGAACTTCATTTGCAAATTTATGTGCCGCCTGTTGTAATATTCGGTAACTTTTCACTTTATAATATTTGTATGTATGTAGAGAGTGATTGCTTCCCGAATCTAATCTTATCACAGCAAGAAAATTGGACTAAAACATTATCACCTTGAATATTACGTGTTCTTATTTACTAATCTGGTTGGAAAATAAGTATAGAAAGTTCTATGAATAATAAGTGCCACCAAGTCACTCAGAGAGTCACTTAACATGTTCCACATCGAAGTGGCCTCTCCCCCTCACCCCCCCCACACACCCGTCTCCAGCAAAAGTTTGATTTGATGCTGATGACGTGGCACGTGGGTGGGTATGTGGACCAGACTAGCCGTTTGAAGTCGAAGCTCGTCTAGATAATATTTAAAGAATCCAGTCCGTACCGCAAAGAAAACGCAACACCTCACCATTACAAATATCGACAGGCAAACGATGTTTAAAAACAAAATGTTGTTGTTTGCAGTGAGAATTATAAAACACGCACAATTACACACTGTGGAAAAAGTGCAAAGCCACTGAATGTTATAGTAGGTGGTACTTATAGTTACCATTGTGCTTTAAGGCGTAACACAGCGATACAACTTCTAATAATATATAATGAAGACACGTTCTACTCGTGAATACATTATGTTCGCACCTACACAGCTTTTGCGCATCTGGCATGAGCAGCGGCCTAGTAACCAGGGTGACCTTGACTCTAGTATCACGGGGGGAGTACTACAAGGGGGTGGACCTGCTTCTGATTTAATTTTTGTGTTTGGAATGCCGTGATATTGGGCTGTGATTTGAATGGTGCACCATGTAGCCTTAAGTATATTTATTGTTTTTATCATATTATATATTTAGGCGTATATGAATTGTAGCAGGCCCGAAAGGACGCTCGTTAATAAATTATCTATCGATACCTACACAGTGAGTCTGCAAATTGCGAAAGTGTTTTATGATTCAGAATGTGTTATATATGAACTAGCATGTGATCTTTGTATTAACAGCAGTGACTCGGTGTTTTGTAATACATTTATGATTCGTTTTAATAGATTATTTGTTGTAGGTGCATTGGAGGTAATGCATCCCCCTTTCCAAGTTCTAGTCATCTTGATAAATTATCATTGATTCTCATGTTTATATTAAAAGAAGCTAACAGCAATGATGATAGGATCTTAATTTGTAATTTCCATAAAAAGTTTCGAGTGGATAATCACTTTCATTGCTGATAATATTTCTCAGTTATGTATTTTATTAGGGAAAGTTCTACAACACAGCAGAGTTATTATGTCAATTGAATAAAAATTTTCTTGGATATTATCCATCGTCTAGTAAATATAAAACGTAAAACGACGTTTCGGAGATGGAACTCTATCTAGTGGGCCCAACTGTGTAGGAACCTGAAGACGGAGATAGAGACCAATCTCCGAAACGTCGTTTTACGTTTTATATTTACTAGACGATGGATAATATCCAAGAAAATGTTTATTCAATTGACTCTTCACCATCGTCAAGAAGTTTTAGATCTGATAGAGTTATTATGTATTCGATATGAGACTATATTTGAGACTAATATGTAATGATATTATTTTTATATGCTGATTTGTTTAAATTTTCATTGAGAATGTGTTTCAAGTATTATTTTACATTTTCCCGTCATGTAATATGTGGACTGAAATTTTTCATTTATTGTTTGTTGTAGGTAAGTGACCCAATAATACTACGATTATCTTGGAAAATTTATCATCTCAGCCATTCGCAGTTCCGTTCTTCAACAATATGGATACCCTGAACTTCCATACCTGTTATGACGTGGCTGATTTTAAGTCAGCATAATCTCAGCGGCTGCTATTGAATTATTTCTCCTACTAGGTAAGCGAAATTGATACGTCTGAGCACGGCGTAATATTTATGAACATTATGTTAAGTGAAAAATTGTAGGATAAATTACTGAGTTAGTCAATTACTTCGAGAAAATTTATTTTAATTCTCTTTGTAAGTGAGAGCATCTTGAAAGATGAATTGTCTGTTAATTACTAGATGCGGTGATTTATATTTGAGGTACAGTTCTGACCATAATGTTTACTCAAGAGAAATAAATGCTTGTTTCATTGTATCGAAGGCCAGTACGTAATATCACCACGGTCTGATATGAAAATTAAATAAAATATATATGTAAAATTTGTTTCTAGCGGACGGACATGTGGAGATTAGTATTTACTGGTTCGCATAATCTGTAGAAATTCTTGTACGATTAAACGAATATAGGAGAAAGTTCTCAGTCTTGTAAAAGCGACGTACGCCTAGAAAGTATTAACATTTAAAATTATTAGGTTAAGAGGTCATTCAAGATGGAGGAAGTAATAAGAGACTGGAGAAAAGTACATGATAAAGAGCTTTAGAATTTGCAGAAGATTAAAACCTTTGTCTGAAGACTTTAGACAGAAGCGAAAAGGGAATGATAATTTTAAAATGAATTATAAATAAACAGGTTATGAGGATGTGTAAAAGATTAATCTCGCTTAGTGTAAGATGCAGTCTTTGTACATGGAATAAATCTTCGTGTTCTATGCTCCTCTAAGTGGGCTCTCTTCCTTGGGTAGCAGCCTACGTGGTTTATGAAGTCTCTCTGAGTACTTTTAGAAATTCGGATTTCGAGATTAATTTTTAAGGGAAACAAAAAATCTCAACAAATAATCACTTTTATTTAGTACGTTGTAAATGTCACTTATGTCACGCGAGTTTGAAGCGAAATGATGTAAAGAAAACTTCCAATTAAGAGCGGATGCCAAAACAACGGATAGTCATCAGTTGCCGTGGAAACACTGACACATCCGGAAACCGCACTTCCGATTCGCGGAATTTATCCCTGATGAAGGACTCGGAACTAGGAATGCGCCGAAAGTCTTCTCCCCACCCCCCTGACTTTCTTCTCAAAGTTTTGTTGGTAGAGGTCAATTTTCGTCTCTCTGTTTCTTATTCTTCGTCCGATCGGTTCCTTCCTTCGTGGGACTCCTTTTATTTTATGAAAACGTCTTTCGAATGACGTATGAAGATCCCAAAATGGAGGTTTTATGAAGTTCCCCGATGTCGTGTTCGCCCGGGATGTTGGTAAAATATTTTCTGAGTGACTTGGAGACAGTTCCAGTTGCTCTTATAATTATTGGGATTAGATCATCTTTAAAAAGATTTTGACATCTGTCACTACGAAATGCCTTTAGCTTGAGTAATCGTTCCTGACACGGAATGAGACAAACATGGCTGTATTAAATGTTTTCGGCAGAAAGATACGATATCGCTACTTTGGGACAAATTCTTAAAGCCTAGTGTCCTTGTGGTTTCATTGCGATTCGAGATGTTTATCAGTTGCTACAGGTAAGACAGCGGTGGGCATGGAGGTCTGAGAAACGCGTGTTTTTTTCTGAGAAACGTCACGTGGATAGTTACGTCATTACCTTTGCACACAAATGTGGACACGTCTCGCTTGTCACACTATATCCGCTCTGTACTGTGGACTTCGCTCTTTGACTGGGCACAAATGAGCGAAAAGACCTTAAAATTTGAAGTCGTCATCAAATAATGAGATGATTAAATCAAAGGCGATGAAATTGGTGGGGTATGTAGCGCGCATGGATATGAGAAATAGCACAAATTTTGTTTGAAAACCTTAAGGGAAGAACCTCTTGGTTGACGTAGATGAAGATAGGAGTATAATATTAAAATTGATCTTAGGGGAAAGATTGATTTTCTGGATTGAATTCATCTGGTTCAGGATAGGGATCGGTGTTAAGACGGTAATGAAAATTTGGATTGCATAAAAGTCAGCGTGTCAATTTTCTGATACCTGGCGTTCCACATTTGAGCTCGTCTCCTCGTAATGTTACCAACAGATTATAAAATTCCTCAGAGTTAATTCTATTTCCTTCCCGTAGCGGAGAACTTCTCAGATTGAAGTGTTCATAACCACACCTTGAACGTGACGGCTTCCCCCCCATCTGGTCCGAAGTAAACTGGTCGCTGCGAGGCCAGACTGGCACAAACACAGTGTAAACTTCTTATCGTCACTACAAATAACGAAGTTTATATTTTTCGTTACTAATATCAAACAACAAACATTGTCAGGTGCAAGCTTTTATTATATTTACGTCTGTTTGTACTGTCACCGAGACCAGTAAAATTGTTGTTTGCTCGCCGTGGTCGTCTGTGTGGCCGGTATTCTTCACAGTTTACACACCCCTGCTCTAAACGGCAAAAAAAAAAAAAAAAAAAACTCTCTCTCGCCCCTCCCCCACCGAAAAGGAAATATCTCATTTGAATTTTACATTACGCTGTATGTAATATTTAAATTGCCGAGTCTTGTACTGTTTTCCGTTTAGATTTGAAGAATGAACACTTATCCACATTCAGACTCGAAAGTTCTCTTCATTTGTGGGTTATTTAATATTGTAAAGGATGGACCAAAAGATTAGAAGCTTCTTCCCCACATTGTTTAAATCTGTTATTGTTTTTATTCTTTTCCTAGTGAATTTACTTTTTAAAATTGAGCCGGGCGGCATATGTAGCACGCACAAGACAGATGAAAAATGCTGATGTCTCTGTTAAGTGTTGTAACGCCTCGCGAACTAAAAACGTAGATACCGAAATTTTGGAGGAACATACTGCCTTCATCTTGAGGGCTACTTATTGTTTTTAAATTCATCGTTAAGTCAAGGGTTACGTTAATTGAAATTATTGCTGCAAACGCAATGCAGTCCCCATTATTATACTTCGAACCAGATTCTGTTATATTCGTTGCTTGTGAATGTTGCAGCGTAGTGAGTCGTTAAACACCGGTATTTTTAATTCTCCTCTTAGAATTGCATCTCGTTTCATTAATACCTCAGGTTCCGTCTGCCTATGAGTCATATTTACTGAGATAATGAATCGTTTGTGAAGCGTTGTAGGTTGCACCTTCTCGCCGCAAGTGATAATTCAAGTGATGCAAACTTTAACCCTTTTAAGACCCAGTGGTAACTATATGTACCACCTGCTTCACACAGTTAATAACTCTGCATTTTGTATTTACGTGTTTCGTATCTATATTACAGTAAACAGCGATTATTTCCTTAAGCAGCGTTAACCAGTTGTATTACGTACTGGTGAAGTGTAGTGTTTTCTTCGCGGTACGGGCTGATTTATTACGTAATATTTAGACGAGCGTCGGATTCAGAAGGTTAGAGTAATGCATTTAATTTTCGATTTGTCCGCGGGATCCGATGTACACCAGATTCCACCGTCGTGTATTTAAGCCTTCTCCTTCCTCTTGAAAGCCAAGGTCATGGCCTTACAGACTGTACAGTTTTTGTGTTTTTCGTTTTGTGTTTTCCTGAAACTTTCCTAGAAACTCTTTCCTCTGCGTACATCAGTGTTGCACGATGCACTTGCATCACAACTCCCGTCGTACGTAAACATAGAAAATCCATCAAAACTTCTAAGAAGAATATATAAATAGAAATCTGTCCTACTCAAATACATTTTCGGAAGGCGTTTATCCTCCTTCAGCTTGTTTTAGTTGTTACTTTATGTAAATTCCATTGTTTTCCACAGAAGTGAATATTATAGGAATATTGATAGATATCCGCAAATGGAAATTGCATTCTCTATTGACAATGTTTTCTGACTTCAAGGCGACTTTAATGCCTAATGAAAACAGTTCGTACGTCAAAGAAAACAAATTTGTTCAATCACAAAGAGCAATTGGTTAATGCTGTTTTAAGTTAAAGAATGAAACTTCGAGTCAAGGAAATGTTGTCATGTAAAATGGTCTTAAAATTTTCCGATTCAAATGAGGATTGTAATGGACAGAATATTTAGTGTAACTCCACACTATAAGAATTTTATAACAATCCATTCGGCCAGTGCGGAAGGAGAGATTTTAATAGGCGGAAATTAAATTAATCTTAAACAGAATAGTACCCATCACCCGTATAAAATTTAAATGAAATTCATTCAAATTTCTTCGAGATTTAAAACGCAGCTTTACGTCAACTTCCGATCACTTCTTGTAAAGAACGCATGAAGACTAAATTAATTACTTTATGAAGTAAATGTGTTAAGCTCAAAACTCACACGCGTTTTCAAACACTGTCTCACACTGTTAACATGCGCTGGATTTGTCAACCGCACATCCTTTATCAGTACGCACATAAATCGCATTCGAATTATTAAGCGGCCAAATATGCGTGTTGAAAGTTTCTAATACTTGTGTAACTCGCTTATAAA
>NW_019060432.1:26775-38643 GCF_000696155.1 Zootermopsis nevadensis
CTCGCAGGATTGTCAAGTGTCCTACAAAACTGAAGCCCGAAGCGCATATAAACATCATTTAATAATTCTGTCCGTACCGCGTAGAAAACACTTCACTTCACCATTAGAAAGATCGACTATTTAACTCGGTTTAGGGAATTCATCGCGGATTACACAGTGATAATATTATGAAGAACGATTTGTAGGATTAACTTCGCTCACACACTAAATCAAAATGGCACCTTTATTAATTATTATTATTACTATCCATCGTAAAAGATGTTTTGCTATCTAGCCGTGTGGACGCATACCTCATTGAACACTGACGAGAGGTGTTAGTACATTTTCTACTCACCTGCACTGTTCATTCTGCAAAAGGCGGTCAGAATGAGGGGCGGGAGGGGTCACAGAACGTATCCGCTGTTGTGAACGGTGTCTTGTAGTTCCGTCTTCACTCTTAACTCGATAGTTGGAACAATAAGACACTCTGTTGCCAGTTCCAGCGATATTTCTTTGTCCCGTTTTTACTGACATCTAGTTCAGCCACTTTGAAACAAAACACGTGCGAGAATCTCATTCAGTCGCGGGATCAACTTGGTTATGTCCACAACTACCTGCCCGTATCATACCTTGTACACTGACTCACTCTCCTCGGTCTATTACGTAGCTGTTATATACCTGGCCAGGTCTTGGTCGAGGAAACTCCTCCCGTTGTCGTCATTATCTTCCGTCATCATAACAATCATCATCATTAGCATCATTATGGTAGTGGTCATCTCTTACACTCTAATGTCACAGTAACAAGGCGATGTATTTACGAGGTTTTTTTATTTATTTATTAAAGTCTGTCTTTCTCTCTCTCGGCAGCATGATAATTCAGTCAAATTGAGTTCGCTGTTTGTGGCTGCAGTAATAGGACTTTGAGTGTGATCTGGGTGACTGGGCAGGTGTTCGTCTAGAGTTCAGATAAAATGACGCTTCTGCGTACAAGATAAAAATAATTTCCACGAGAATTCTAATAAAAAAAAAATCAAAATACTGAAATTTATCGCGGTAGATTTACAAATATGCCTAAGCTTTGATAAATGTTGATGTTCCCCTTGCCGGTTGTAATGTCGCGAGGACTTGCATTTCGATAACAAAAGTTTCAGGAGAACCTTTTGTATCCATCTTTAGAGTTCCCGGACGTCTGTGTCAACCCGTAATATCACACGGCGTTACCGCCCAGAACACCAGCGTCTACATCTTCACAACCTCAAGAACACTCATTTTACCGACAACTTTCTTTCGCAATCGTCTTCGATTCTTTACCGTTCACTAAACAGTAACCCCCTCACTCGTCTCACCCTTTCATCAACACCTCAAGTGATGAATTGAGTTGGGGTTTTCACCGCGGAGATCCGGGTAAGATGCTGGAAGACGTCGTGTGGGATTTGTGGTAGACGGCGTGGCAGTGGGGCAGGTTTGTGTGTCCTAGTATTTCGGGGTTTTCCCAGCCAGTCATCATTCCATTGTGATCCGTTCTCGTCTGTTACCTACCCCCGACAAGCGCGACTGCCCTGAACAAACAGCCCTGTAGGTTATAACTAACGTTGGTGTCCACCTACAAGTCCATGAACCTTTACAACTCGCACGATCTCAAGTGTAAATCGATTTGATCGTCGATTTATCTCCTTAAACGTTACATTACCTTGTACCTGATAAAATGTTTGTGTTTCACAACATAATATTCGTTGCCAGTCATTATCGAGAAGCTGATTGTCGCGTAAGTAGTCTGAAGATTCCCAGCCCGAAGGTTCATCACCGTGTTGACAACATCCCGTCAGTGGACCGTATTCTGAGGCACATGAATCCAATCCACACCCTTACACAAAATTTCCTTATTATTACAATTTTAATATTATCCTCCCTCTCGTAAGTGGTACCTTTCCTTAGGCTAAAATGTTATGTGCATTTCTCAACATCAAATGATGCTGTACAGCATTTAAGTAAACGAAGATTTAAGTGAACGTTGCCATGGAAACGGTAACCGACCTCAGTTGTAATCAGTAGTGGGGTTGATATAATTGTTATGAAACATAAAGTAAAATGAATTTGGTTTCGTTATGTCCGTCAGGCTACAGATAATTGGTTTAATATCTCTAATGCAGACCTAAAACAGTTCAAAATGCAAGTGACTATACGAATCCAGAAACCAATGTTTCGGGCAGTCTTTTCAAAAAAAAATTAACGACGTTTCGGAGCAAAGCCAACATCACTCTATTCCCTTAATTAAATAACTTTTAAAAATCAAAATTAAACTTTTTTTATATTTGCCTATTTAACGACGTTGTTTCAGCTGCTGTGATGCTACTTCGAACGAGGTATGTTTCGATGTTGTTTATGACAAATAGGAAGTAATATTTTAATAAACGGCTGTGACTGATGTGTGACATTTCCCTTGGAGTGACTGGATAAAATCGTAAAAGAAAGGGTAGACTTAGACACATTATCGTTGGTCAGAACTGTTCGGTGCATTGAGCAGAGATTAAAGAATAATATTACACAGCGTTGCTGTTTATTAAGACTGAACGAATGAAGGAATAGGTGGAGCCTAACTCCATTGATGGTTAAAAGAGAAGTATGAAGGACATTTAAAATGTTTATAACGCTTCATTAGTTGAGAGCATATCAAATATTTTGAAATGTAAAGTTATGAATTACATTGTCACTCGGAACTGATTAAGGATTAGCGCAATGTATGAAGATGACGAAATTGTGCGGTGATCGATGTGAAGTGATTAGATGCCTCGAGTTGTAGTCTAATTGCTGGTTTTACGTTTAACCTTCGGACACAAACACAAGAGAGCGCTGATGTAATGCCAGTTTTCCGTAGCACTTTTATTTTATTTGCCTTGGAACGAACGTGTCTCCAGACTTCTCCATCGTTTATGACATACCTCGAAGGCAACTTCTGTCTTTTTCTTCTGTTTATCTGCGTTTCTATTCCTTTCCCGTTTATCTCCTAACACCGAGATCTTAGGTCTGATTCCATCTCGGGGTCTTTGATGTTTGCGAGAGGGAAGACCAAGGTATTCTACTTGACAAGCTGATAGTATACTTGTTCAATTTTATCAGTCTAATCACAATAAAATATTAATATTAAATATTAAAATATTATTACAATTAACATTTAAATATTTAAAATATATTAAAATGATGCTCTTTCTATCGAAATGTTCGATTTACATTAGAGCATCATCTTTTACACTACATGTTTCGGTTCTAAATGAACCATCTTCAGGTGTATAATCCATATAAACTCAAATGTAATATCCTAAGTGCAATCCTTCGTCAGATGTCCATCAAATATCAGAAAGTTTTTTTCTTTCAGACCTATTGTATTTTAATATCGCATTCGAGGTCGTTTCATAATGTATGTCGCGCTCAACGTGATCTTGTGTGGGTGAAACGTTTTGCAGTGGTTTTTGTATCGATCTGTAAATTAAATAATAATATAAAGACTAAATGAATATTAATGAATTAGAGATAGAATAAAATAATATATTGAGAAATTTATATTGAAACATACCATAAATGAAGAGTGGAGGAGGTTCGTCCGTCTGGAAGTATATATTCAACACAATATGACGCAACATTATCATCTCAAGCTGATAATACTTAGGTGGTCAAGAATCTCCCCATTGGTTCATTATCGTGCTTACAACATCCCTATCCTGAGCCAGATGAATTTAATCATTTGTTCCTAAGATCCATCTAAATATTATCCTCGTATGACTTAATTACTGAGTGGTCTATTCCATTCAGGCTGTGCAACCAATCAATGAAAATTTTGCAAGAATTCCTCGTCTCTTCCCTGCCAGTTTTATCGTCCGTGATTTGTTCACCCTAAAAATATTTGGTGCGGAGTACAAATTATGGATCATTATGCTGTATGACAGGCGTTCGGCTTATTATGACGACTGTGGGAGAAATTCTTGAAGACGACCGTGTCTTCTGGGATGTTGCATCTTGTGGTCTGGTGGATGCTGACCGACACATCGTCGTCGAGAGTCTGAAATGTCGCAATTTTTTTTTTCGTGTTGTCCAGGAGAGACCTCGAGTCAGTCCGTGTTCGTCCTTCCACAGGAAACGGAAGTTGACGATGTCGTCACATTTATGTGTCTGCCCCCTACCAGCTGATGACACTCATTTCATCGCCGTTTCATTGGATCAGTGAACGTTTGAAATCGGACAAGCATTCTTCACCTCACCGCTGTGAAAGTTTCTTTTCAACGTAATTTCTTTGTTCCTTGTGTCATTATTGGATTTACCCTGCTTTGCGTCCCTGTGAATTGGTGAATATCACACACGAGTGGAAGCGGTGATATGTGTTTCACTAGAAAAATTTGCGTGTCAATTGTTTATGTGTACAGTTCCTGCCACAATGTAATGGTGAAGTCATTTTTACTACTGATGGTAGGTCTACATACCATTTTATCGAGTGGCTGTATCCTCTAGCGCCAGTTACTTACACGGCCAGAAAGCTAAGTACCTTACTGTTATTTATATAGTTGGCGTGGTCTTCTTGTAGCATTTTTGCTATGTGGCAACGTTTCGGAGGAACGTACGCCTCCATCTTCGGGTCTGAAGTGATCTAAGCGGAAATTTTATATTTTTGTGTTGAATTTCTGTTGTGTTATTTTAAGCACTATAATTAGCGTATTATTTATTTATTTATTTAGTGTTCTGTCTGACGACAGGTCCATATGAACAGGATCCTTCCATCCTTTTCTCGGACTGGGACCTGTTCATATACGTTCTTGGCAGATGATCCAAAAGTGGTTTGCCATAGCCTTCTTCTGTGTGTGAATGGAGTAATTATTGGGATGCCACGGAGAAACCGGGGAAGACCCCGGAGGAAAACTCCGTGTTGCCTAGACCACGGCCTTGCCATATTACCTCAAAACAATGTCTGAATAAGTAATCTTGTCATCAAACGACAGCAACAGTGGAGTAAATGACAGAAACACGCTCTAAATTCCCCATGCCTAGGTTATCAGATATTAAGATATCTGCTCTTCAGGTCATCTGTTCCAGTCTGAGAAATATAATCAGACGACATCAAGCGCTCATAGATAATACTTCTCCGAATAAGTGCAAGTACAAAAACGCTTAGGTGTGGTGCAAAAAATTGCAAACAAAAGCGTATTACATAAAATGAATTGATATATTTTTTGTTGACACCGTCTTAGATGTGGTTATAATGTGCAAAACTACAGAGAGAGAAAACAAACAAAAATATAGTTCTCAATAAAGCCAATGCGTGGCACTTACTTGGGCCTGGGACTGTACTTGCCAAATTCGACGGTATATTTTTTTTCCGTCCGTGTTTGTTGAACGACGCGGATGTATTGATGTCAACTGTCTTTTTGCTCAGCGTACTGACAAATGAGGCAGAATACTGAGCCAGCCTGGTCGTAACTTAAGGCTTCCACCGTTACAGGACACCGAAGAACACTGAAAAACATCGATGCTGTGTCCAACCAGAAATCCCCCGTGTCTGAATGGTCATTTGGGCCATCGGAATTCGTAGGTAATTAATTCGCTTCCTTGAGGTTTGTACCGTCGAGTAATTGGACGAGATTTGGTGGACCTGACGTGAACTTCAATGTATTCTTGATGTTACAAGCTTCACTCCACTCCTAGTTCATCATTGGGCGTGAAGGATGAGTAATAATTATGATAAAATCAGCGATCGCAAATATCTAAATATTTTAAACTCTTAAAGAACAGTGGTAACTATATGTACCACCTGCTTCAACAGTCAGTAACTCTGTATTTTATATGATTCTAAGTGTAAACAGTGATTACTTCTTCAAATAGAATCAACATAATGATCTTTATAATGACAGTGGTTGGTTTTCTTTGCCGTACGGACTGGATTGTTAAATGTTTTATGAAAGGGCTTCGTCTTCAGAGGGTTAAAACTGAGTTACTGGCCCTAAAAATTTAGTACAGGCCTGAGTGAATACAGAGTGCCCAAAAGTAGCCCCATGGCACAATTCACACTACGCTTTTCGTATGTTGATGTTGTATGAGTCCGGAAATGTCAACACACGTTGCAACAACATGAACATGGTGGGGAAATACAGCAGCGAAACACTTGCGTAAGGCGTTCCTGAAACTGCACTGATCTCCGTGGTTGAGAGACGCATGAAATTCGTCCCAGCTGCAACAGTTAACGGAAGTTCTCTGAAATCGCGGTAGCCTTCAATCGAGACTTTGCGGTGTGTAATTGATGGTCCTGGTGGCTGGATTTCCCGGTGACCACGCGAGGTTCTGGGCCACCGATGTCAATCTCTCTCCCCCCCCCTCTCTCTCTCTCTCTCTCTCTCTCTCTCTCTCACGGGATTCACGAGTTGGGAGGTGTAATTTATCTTGCGACCATGTCTCTGCGTGTCTTTACGTTACCACATGTCTCAGCACTAAGTACTGTGCGTTTCTTTAGACCATATGTTATTGTGCAGTACAATTTACAGGAATAATACTGAATCAGAAAGAATTACCTTTTTTTTAAACGACGTTTTATATTTTGTTTACTAGACGATGGATAATATCCAAGAAAATTTTTATTCAATTGACTCTTCACCATCGTCAAGAAGTTTTAGATTTGATACTCAATGATACGTGTCTGTTATGTCAAGTGGGAGAAATGAGTGATTGGGGAATTATAAATAAATGGATCGTGGGGAAATAGGGTTGGAAAGTGTGGATTGGTTTCATCTGGCTCAAAATAGGGTCCAGTGAATGCGGTAATGAACCATTGGGTATGATCGAGACCAGATAATTTCTTTACCAGCTGACAGCACTGTCGGCGATTATTTCCTTAAACAGCGTTAACCATTTGATCTTTCTGATGGTGAAGTGAAGTGTTTTCTTCGCGGTACGGACTGAATTCTTAAATATTATTTAGACGATCTTCGTGATTCAAAGGGTTAACCAGCTGATCTTTCTGATGGTGAAGTGAAGTGTTTTCTTCGCGGTACGGACTGAATTCTTAAATATTATTTAGACGAACTTCGTGCTTCAAAGGGCAAATTGCAGTAGAGAGTCCCCCGATACGAATAAGAATGAAATATTTTCGGAAACTTTAACAGACCGCAAATATCGAGTTTTATCGAAATTCGTTCACGTGTTTTGAGATCAGGTATGTGGACGGACGTACGTGCGTGCACTGTAATGAACGAATAAATATAAAAAGAAGTTGTAAAAAAAAAGTTGACAGAGGTCACATGTGCGTTAGAAGCCAGGGATAAGTTCTTTAGTCGTCATGAAGTGTGAAATGAAAGTACAAATCACAGGGTTCTCGAGGAGAAAAAAAATGGTTCTCGTTAGTGCCGCTGCAGCGCAAAACGAAATACTGAGGTGTGTCCTGTTTCTCGGGTTACAAATTTGCTGAAAACCTCTTACATAATGTGGATGAAAAAAGTTGTGGTAACAGTAATTACAGGCATTCTGACTCCGTATAATTAGTTAGCATCATTATCTACCAGAAAATAATTCATTTTTATGTGTTCGTACGCGCAATTTAGAATTGCTTGTTTCTTTCATTTAGATGTATTTATATCTTCAAGGATGTGAATGTTGTCTAAGCCATTTTTGGTATTATTTTATAATTTTGATTAAACAGAATATAGACCAGGTAAAATACAGATGGATATTTCACATTTTTATTGTTTTTGTTCCAGTGTGAAAACAAAAAAAGAAAAGAAATCTGTTGAAAAAAGTGGGAGTCTTGCAGTAATACAGCACCAAAGAATAAAACAGTAGAATCTAATGAACTGGCGGACCCCAGGTTGCGAATTAAAGGTCTAAACGATGCAGTAAACTTTCCGGCAATCAAGTTACTTATGCAAATTAATACATGTGTAACACGTAACGGTGAACTGTCCTCGGGGGTGGTTTGTGATCAGTTTAAAGCGTTCACAGTCGCAACTTGCATTATCTTCCGAAGTTTAAAAAAAAATTTCTTATGGTCTCTTTGCTGTCATTTTCGAATCTGTGAAAGAAAAGGATTTGATTATTTATTTTTTAAAATAATATATGAATTCATATCATATTTAACCTCTCTCTGTGTGCACATATATTTAGTTTTTGTCAAAATCATATTTATTCCTCTGTTTCTCCATTACGCTGCCTTGCAGTAGGTATTTCTTCCCTTACGTATTCCTGTTATATGGCGTCTGACTTTGGAGTGCCGGTAGAGAACTTCGGAAACTCTGCCTTATTGCCTTTTCTTTGCCCATCGTACGATGCAAAAATTCACGAGCGCCCTCCTTGGTCAGACAAGGTATAAGGCAGCTTGGGTCCAGTGGGTTTCACGACCAAACCAGGGCACATTGGACTGTAACACTGGAGGAGTGGCTCAATAGATCAATATGCAGATAGCATCACCGTCTTGTCTCATAATCAAGATGTTTTAACATAAGTGGGTTTGCGCGCTGCAATTACGAATGCCTAGGGGGCAACCACCTGTCTCTAGTGACCTTCCTCCGCTCCCCGCGCGCCGGTGGGTGGTCGTTTCCGTTCACGAGCATCAGAATTCATCCGGAAGGCTGACGTATGACTCCTCTCTGTTCCACGAAATTCACCATATTTTAATAGGAAACAACTATCGCTAGACTGCAATCCTGAGGAAAATTAAAATCCGTCAGAACACTTTTGGAAACTCTGCACTTATGTATGGGGTACAATATTTCGTCCGCCATTTGCAAAATGACGTGTGCTGGTACAGTTGAAGCAAATATTTTGAACTCTGACATCTGTCAGTCAAACCTGTTTCATTCTTCACCACGTCAGAGAGATGTGATCAGTGACAGGTTCTAAATTAGAAACTTGAGATTATGCCTTTAGCTTAGAATAATGAAGGCCTTATAACGAGTTTTAAACGAGGCTCAGTAGAAATAATGGCGCGTGAAGGGACTTTACCAGAATTCATAACTTAACGATTACACAAGGCAAGGCTTCTAGTTGTAAGACGTTTACTCGAGAGCGAAGTTTCAGCGGCTATTATCCAGCAAACCTTTCAGTTGACATCGGCGTCAAATTGTCATAAACTTGGCCTAGCCTAAGACAAGGTGAGCCAAATTAACAAAAACCTAACTAAAACCTTTCCTGATATATCTTGACGTCAACGAACACAACATACACGTAACCAAACACAACCCAACATAACCTAACCTAACCCAACCTAACCTAACCTAACCCAACCCAACATAACCTAACCTAACCCAACCTAACCTAACCCAACATAATCTAACCTAACCTAACCAACCTAACCTAACCTAACCCAACCCAACCTAACCTAACCACTGGAAAGACATTAGATTTATATGCGGTTTGTTTCTGTCTTGCGTTGAAATGTGGGGTGCATTCATGTCTTCTTTGCTGTATGAAGTAGTGAACAGCTGAAATACTTTCAGGACTGCTTCAGGTTTCTGAAAATTGTTACATGCGATATAGATCTTTTTGTGATCTAGGCACTACAACATTTGTTTAAAGCAATTTTAGATATGATAAACACTGTTTTCACCGCAGACAGAATCGTGGTCGGCTTATCCTCTGGATACGAGATGGTGTTGAAGGGAAATCACAACACCCTTCCCTGGATTCGAACCTTTGATCCTATTACGTAAACCATCACCTTACTCACTTCACGTTTATACTCGTGACTCCAGTCGCAGGAGAAGGTCGTCTTTATTCGCAGAGTTTGAACAAGTTCGTTGATCACATCGAGGATTTGTCTCCCGCCCTGTCTGCAGGTAGGAAGGAATCCGGATACTCTTGATTCTTGTATTGTAAGTTGAGTTACGTCACAATTATCTATAAATCTGTTACGTCATCACATTCGTTAGTAATAAGCCTTTTCACGACAGCTGAGTTTCTTGGCTTAAGTACCTTTGCTAAGATATTTGGCGAAAAGTGTCGTCCGATTCTTGTGCCATATTTAATATAATTTTTTTTCGGAGATTCAAAACGCCGAGATAAGAGATATAAGACCATAGAGAACAGAATGTGAAGTGGAGAGAGAGAGAGTTTGGCCTTTTTTTTGTGCTCATTGCAGAAAGAGTTTGGTTTTATTATGCTGACGTCAGTAGGCGGGGCATCCCGACACAGTGGGGCATACGTCATGAAGTACAGAATTACGTCATAATCTGCATTAACTTTCATAATGAAAGATTTTCGTGTTTATTTACAGAGGAGAAAAACAATATCTCGTGGCGACAGTGACATGTCACTTTCGTCCTTAGACTACGAATTCTAAAAGGTTCGAAACGTCGACAATAACTTGTGTATTGTCGTCATAAAATAAAAAAATAAGCTAATCTACTTTTACTCCTAGAGCAAGGTCCTAGAGCGAGGTCAGAGATTAAGCCTCTAACTTCAGACTGAGGGTATGATTACGTTCTATTTGATCGGGGCTGTCACACACCTCGGGGGGGGGGGGGGGGGGGTGGGAGGGGGGGGGGGGGGTGATTGGTAGAGGAGGAATACCGACCCTGCTCCAGTGTTAACTTCGTCAATGATGAATCTTACTTGAAATCGCCCAGGATTTTTAACCAGAGCTGTAGCACAAAATACAGAATTATTTGGAGTACACTAACGTTCCAAATGAGTTCTTTACCTCTCACAACGGACGATGAAGAAGGGAATAGCAAATGCCCTTAACGGCATTGTGAAATGTGGACTAGGGTCATTGTAACGACGTCAAGACAGACACCAAATAATTTGGTATTAGTGCAGAAATGAAATATTTCAGAACCTGTTTTCACTGGCAACATTGAGGGCGAAAATCATGGGAGTACAATGTGACCCAGAAAGATGCAAACACATTATAATAAGGCGTAAAAATCTTGTGTGTATACATATTTTTGGGACATTGTGTACATAACGAAAATATATATATATATTTTTTTTTGTGTGTGTGTGTGTGTGTGTAGTAAGCCCAAACATTTCACAGTTCTTGTATTTAGTCTTCAAGAAATTTTCAGAGATCTTGCCTCAGGTTATTGTACTGGGCAGTGTGCTAACGCATTGTGAAGGGCGAGCCTTTCTGAGATATTTCATCCGCCTGGAAGCATGCAATGTGGCACGCACACGTGGGACCTCTTCGTGACACTGACAGCAAAGCAGAGAACTTTTCCTTTACGTTCCTGACCCAGGCAGTGTTCCTGATTGAATTTATTGAAGATACACGTCATGACCATGTTCACAAGAGCGGGCATAGCATTTGCATGTGCTACGGGTTGCAGAAATTAAATCGGTAAACACATTACTCGGTGCGTAAATAAGACAGTGTTAACACGTGCAGATAACAGTAGACCAAGGTCATTCTGTAATAATAATAAGGTTATTGTCAGGCTTTAAGCTAGGGACAAGTGTGTGATTTCGAGGTTTTCGCGGCGACCAAACTCAGTAAAAAGAAATTTGGGGCAGTCAGGCGCGCCAATGGTTACACGAGGCGACAAAACGTTTATTGAACCGTCTCGGGCTGATTTCCCGAGAAGATTTTATTTAGGGACAAATAAACTACAGCCCGCGGATCCCAAAATATTCCGTCATGCCCGTGGTCGTACCGATATATTAATAAAGCTGTTTATTTATTTATTTATTTATTTATTTTAGGCACGCAAATTTCTCTGGGTCGCCGTCCCTTCTAAGTCGCAATGTAGAAGAAATTTCCCAACCCTGGTCAGGGCTGAAACTCTACAATTCTCAAAGTATCGATCGGGAAACCTCTTCCTTTGAAGATCAGCAAAGGCTAACCTTTGTTGAAGTAATGATTTCTTCAATATTCCATAATAGTTTCAACCATTCGCGTTTTCAGTTCTACCACGAATTTATTAT
>NW_019060432.1:38663-53573 GCF_000696155.1 Zootermopsis nevadensis
TTTTTTGTCGTCGCATGTTTGGAATTTTCCTTGAAATAATACCGACACACTGTTCCTGGTATAGACTTCGTGTGTCTACAAATACGTAGGCCTGCATGAACGACAGTTTGCAAACCTGTAGTCTAAATTTACGTCAGGTCCCTAGAATTAGTTGTGTTTTATTCAGTTTGTAGGGCCTTTGCTGAATATCAAACAACTTCACCTTTGGTCTGCTGTTTGAGTACTAGATTCTTTTCCTTAGTTCATAAGACACGAAATATTATCAGACAGGAAGTAACTGGTGGCTTAGGATAATTAAATAATGAGAAACTTCTTAATTTATCTTCACCAAATTTTATTAGAGTCATAAAATCCAAGGAGGATTGGATGGGCGGGGTATGTAGAACACATGGGTGCGATGGTAAATTCATACAAAATTTTGATAGGTGATCCTGAAGTGTGGAGATCACTTAGGATAATATTAAAATAGATCTTGAAGAAACAGGGTGGGAGAGATTGAGCTGGATTCATCTGCTTCTTGATAATGCTCAGTGGCAGGCTGTCGTGAACACTGTAATGAACAGTCAGGTTATATAAAAGGCGGCTATAGTGTTTTTCCCAATCACTTAAAAGATTTTTTATGAAATATCTCATGAACCATTCGAGAGTGCCAGAGTTTCGATCTGTTGTCTGGTAAAACCATGGCAGCCGAGCGAACTGCTGAGCTGGGAGATTTTCTTACTCTTACATTATCTTTCATAATTAAATCATCCTAAGATGTATTCATTAAGTAACGTTGTGCTACTTAATAGGCCTACTTCTCGTAGTTAAATTTGTTTGAAGTCGGAAACATTTTAGATGCCAGATGATGCTTCGAGCGTTTTATGTAGTGCCTTTGGACTGCTCGGCCCGCCCAATTATCGCTCGAACGAGGGACACGGGCACATGACCGAGATATTCGGTCACCAAGGCTAGGTAGTAAGATGATGATTGTTTTTTGTTTGGACAGGCAGGATGCCAGTTGGGTGGCCGATCATACGATTGGTAAGGCGCAGCTGGGTGGTCTGTCGCACGCTGAATGCTAGTGGATCTGCTTGCCACTGGACCACAGCTGTAGTTTTTTTTTTTTATCATTTCTTGCGACGACAAACCTTTGCCACAAGTTCATACTCGCTTCCCGTCTTTATGGAACCCGAAATTTTTATTACCGTGTTTACACACGCTCATTGCTAAAACCTATCCACAGTCGCATGAACTCTTTATTTTAATATATTTTTTAATATTATCCTTCCACCAATTTCTCTTTCTTCTCCCAGGTGATCTCTTTCCTCTAGGTTTTCTGACTAAAATTCTGGTTGCTTTTATCTAACATGCTTTCTACATGTCTAACCCATCTCACATCGTCCTCAATATTAGATTTTCTCCAACTGGTCTCACAGTGTCGTTTTCTGTTCTTTTTTTGCGTACAATTCTTCTCGCCTTGCAGTAACTGTTCGATAATTGCAGTGTATGTTAATGTGTAGTCGTAGCCTGTATTGGTTATAGGGCGGAAAACAGGTCCACCATGATCACCGGACTTCATTCCAGTAGATTCTTATATGAGGGTCATTTGAAGGCGGTAGAAGTGAATTGTTGAAAGGACTCGTGGAGCATTTTGAATGTCGGGAAATCTTCAGCCCAAACTTTAGCAGCTAATTTGATGCAAACAGGTACAATATTCGGACCTAAGACAGAGAAAGTAGCAAGCGAGTGGAGAACATTATTTTTTGAAGAACTTAATAATTTGTGCTCGCCTCACTGAACGTTGTAAAATTTATAAGCTCGAGGAACATGAGATGAAGTGACGTGTCACAAACTAATAGGACTTAAGAAATGACCACAAAATTTTAGCCGGAAAGACAAAAAGAAAAAAGAATGTTTTGAAGACTTAGTTTAGATGGGAATATAATATTAAAATAGATCTTAAAAAGAAAGATTTTTTAAGTATGTGGGCTGAATTAATTTGGCTAAGTTCTGGGACTGTTAGCGGGGTCTTGTGAACATAGTAAATAGTTTTTTGGTACCAGAAAAATAAATCATGGGAATCGTTAGCTTCTCAGAACAAAAAGACTTGCTCAGTAGATTATAACGTGAAATTACGCGGGTGACGGTGGATGTAGGCTTCACTGTGCTGCAGTCTGTAGCCATGGCAACTCCCTGTTTCAATACATCACCGGATTAAGAACACAAAGCTTTAGTAGTCTATTGTGCCAGCCACACCACAACCAAAACGCAAAGTAGATAATGTTCCGTCATTGTGCTCTACCGAATATTTACTCGTCTGCTGTCAGGCTTCCACTGTTTACAGTAACCTGTCCAACTGCATTCCAACACCGTTTTGTAGTCTGCGGGTCTGAGGTTTCTTGCGCGGGACTGGTTATGCCCGGGGCCAAAAGAAGCCAACGATGAACCAAAACTGCACAACACTGGGGCCCGTCTGACGTTAACTGCGTTGTTCATGAGTGTAATGTCATAGAAATTTAACGTTTCGTAGGCGCTTACTGCCGCCATCATCAGGACGATAATCGGGTCGGACTGTGTATTTGTGGCACTGGGCCTTTAGCGGACCATTTGTCTATCCGCCAGATGGTGTATGGGTCAATATGAAGCAGCGGTGGAATGACATTAACAAGGAAAAACCGAAGGTCTCAGAAAAGAACTTGATTCATTCGTTATATTGTCCACAACGAGTCTCAGATATAATGTATTAGCGTTTGATGCAATAATATATTCTGTATTCTGCCCAGATACATTCTGTACACGTCATAATTTAAGCTAACGACCAATACGCAAACGACGTTTCGACAGTTATTATTCATATCGCCAATTTGTGTTCGCAAATTTTGAGACAGAGCTACTTATTTAGTGCAGAAACATTAATTCTTAAGAATAAACTGAAGTACTCAAAATATCTGTGGCGTAAGCAGTCTCACTAAACTAGTATTATATATCTTTCGGGGGGGGGGGGGGGGGGGGGGGCCCCGACTCTTTAAAACGCATTTTCTTCCGCATTGCCTCCTATTGATTTTTAATGCACGTAATTAAGTAATCAACTAAGTCTGTGAGCTAGTCAATGATTTTCCAGCCTTTTATGGAACCAAGATATTCATTACCGTGTTCACAACTGAAATTAATGCGTATTTCTAGTATCTTCCATTTGTGGAGATCTCGTCACAATTAATTTGACATTTCAGATGCATATCTGATTGATTATCAACAGTCTGTCCCTGAAACAACACAATAGTGCATAAGTTAAGTAAGAAAACAATAGTTTACGTATGCAATGATGCAGTTGAAATGAAATAGAAAGGCTGTCAGAAAATTATGTAAGTCTTACTAAAGAATTTCCCTATAAATTCACTAGACCGGTTTTCTTATTTCAATGATAATATATTCGCCTTGAAGGAATTAATTTCCTCATCTCTGTACTTGATTGTAAATTTACTATACAGGGTGATTCAAAAGGTTAGGGCCAAACTGAAGGAGCGTATAGAGGGACTCGGAGAGAACAACTTTCGAATAGGAATCCACGTCCTCCGAAGTTATCCTGAGTTAGTCGAGGCCATTGATAACATATCGCTGAAATAATCGTACTTTGCTATTCTCCTACTAGCTTAATTTTGAATCACACGTATCACATCAGATTCTACAGAAGCCCCTCGGTTGTTTATTTCAGCGGTATGTTATCAATGGCCTCGACTGACTCACCCTGTATATGTGGTGTTGACGCGCAAAGCAGTAATTCTCCATGGATCATCTGTTATGCTTGGCCCTAGTTGTTTCAAAATAAAGGTAACCATATTCTTTAAACAATAAATTTAAGGACTGTTACATGGAACAAAGCCGTTCTTGAAACCCTGACAGTCGCTCAGCCAGTCAATAATTTTCCCCGTGTTATGTGGGAACCCAAATTTTCATTGCCGTGTTAACAATAGCGTCTCATCAGAGTCTAATTCGATTCACTCGAATCCAGTCTAAATTTTGAAATTATATTTATTTTAAGATATTTTAATATTATCCCGTAACCTGCGTGTAGATCTCACGTTTCCTGTCTTCCTACTAAGAAATGTAGGTAGACCTATTTCTCGCCTTTCTCCATGAGCATTTCATACACGTAACGAGTAATGAGAAGTTTTACTGATATTTGTATACATATTTCAATTTTGATTAAAATCGGACACTTAATTGCAAATTTTGCGCGCCGATGTGAGTGGGCAAGTGATGATGACCTCTTGGACTCCACCAGGGCGCATACAGTGAGGAAACCCTTCAGTATCGACCATGTCACCGATGCTCTGATCATCCTAACAATAGCAGGTCTCACCACAAGATGGCCTTGGTTTCAATCCCGTATAATGTATAGGTTATGGTGAACGAAGACAGATGCCGCCATGTAAGCTGTTACTTATTTTCAGTTGACACAGACAGGACCTTTGAAACGCCGGTTAAATGTTAATCTTTGGTGATTTCGGAAACCGGCGAAGACCCTAAAAATTTATGAACCGAATAACATAAAAGATGATTTGCTGAATTATGTGACAGTTTACCATTTCCTGTTTTTGTTGTTGTTGTTGTTAACTTGGGTCAGATGAAACCTCCAAGCCACATGTGAATAAACAAATACGCAAGATTCCTTCACATGTGCAAGCCTTAACTTTACTGTAATGGGAATTCTCATTAGCTGACGTCATTTCCGTACTGCGTGTGTTTGTCAAGGGCGATAGTCGCCCTGATTATGGAGGCAGTGGGGGTCCTCTCAAACATTGATCGATTTTTACCAGATTGAACGAAAGACAGCCATTTTCAGAAACAGAGGATAATACTGAATGACTCTTTTGAAAATATGACGTAAAGATAGATTGATCTGACGTAGGACAAGGTGTTGAACATTTAGATTACTTGATTAAAAAGCGTACATTTTAGTAAAATATTAAATACTTATGAACATTCTTAAATAAGGTTATTGACCATAAGGTCAGTTAGTGACACACGGAATGTACGTCTGTTTACAGGTACACGGTAAAGCGTGTTATTGGTCAGATTCCGTTCAGAGTCCGTGTTTATTTTTATGGAAGTGTAAAAGTGTTTTAAAATCGTCATATGCCAGTTTAATCCATTTCAGCACCCCAACAGTTTTCTGTTCGAGACCAATTTTTTATTTTTTCACAGTTCAGATCGTTCAATAAGTCTGTCTAAGACATTGCTCGATTAGACGTACGTTTTCGGCCACAGTTTCGTCAGCCCAAGCTGAGGACGAGCCCGTCTGACCTCCCGCGGGCCTTTGTTCCGTGTTTTCGCAGTTGCCCTCTGCACCAGGAGGCCGTCTCCGTCCTCAGTCCTAGAAGGCGCAATGTCGTGGTGACAAAGGGCAAACTTAACGTGGATATTTTCTGGTTGTAAGTTACCGCCCTAAATATTTCTCGCTGACACACAACCACTCACGTCAGACAGGGCTGCTTTTGTGTGAGTCTCGTGGATATATGATTTTTGTTTTTCGGGAATTTCTGCTCCAAAGTTTACAAACGAAGACTTCCGGTTTGGTTGTTGATGGTGGATCAGCCACCCACCTGTGGAGCGCCGGTCAAGAACTTTGATTTGTTGAAGGCTATGCCGCCTGTACACGACGTACCACTCCCAGCGAAGGTCTTGGAATGTTTCCGCATAGGCGAGATTCTAATCGCTGATTAGAATCTCTTCCATTAGCTTAGTCACATATTCTAAGAAAAAGTGTGAATTTCCCTCCCAACCCCCAGAAAACAAGAGCTGATATGCAGTCTAAAATATGGACAAAGATCGGATAATTAGGATTTGCTTGAGTATCTCTATTTCTTTCTAGTAAACCCAGGTTTCATTACGTAGGATTTGAGGTTTTTTTGGCGGTGAGTCTGAAGATGGATGTCCTCTGGGTTGTAACGCCGTATAGTCTGGTAGATGCTTACCAGAGTTTCAGAGGTCGCCCTGATGATGGAGGCAGCAAAGACTTGTGAAACGTCGGCAAACTTGTGCCAGGCTTCCAAAAGACAGCCATCTTATAATTTCATTACGTATTTCTGTAGAGCTTAACCTAACAAAGGCTCACGAGAAAGATTTTCCAGCCAATGGGCTTTCCTTGTTCAAGAAGGGTGGTTATTTGCAAGCTCCGACATGTGAAAGACCACCGAAGTTTTGGAAATTTTGGGTTTATTCATTTGAAGATGAAGTCATCATGCCCCCTTTGTTGATCTTTTGAGTGCCAGCGGACCCCCTGGTGACACGCTACCTGCAGAAACGGCTCTGTATGGCATTGCGACAAACCCGCGACTCTCATCTCTTGAAGGAGGGCGCCAGACGGAAAGACAAACCTCCAACAAGTTCATTCATGAAGAAATGAGTGGAAGATGTTTTGTTCTGGGACGTATGATCAAAATTATGAGTCCATTTGTACGTCAGGTCATCTTTATTTTTATTAGGAACAAGACTGGAAGAGACGTGTAATATTATAGTCTATTTACATAGAAATAAAAACATTTTTAAGTTGATACAACAAAGCACATGTTGCTTGAAATAAATGTGAGGCGGATTCAGGGCTGTATGTAGAAAACTCATCTGAATATATGACCGACCGGTTGCTTGCAGCTCCTTAAAATGTACTCGAACAATTTCGTTCTTTTAACTGCTTGTAAGAAAATATAAAAGCGAAATAATTTTAAAATGTTTGTTCGTGATCTCGTTTTCTGCGAGACCAATTGAGAAACTACGACTTTCTTAGTGTTTGTCGAAGGGCGTGTGGGCCCCAGAACCGACCGGTCTCCTACTGGGGATCAGGCCCCAATTGTCAAGACAGTAATAGTCACTGAATGAGCTACCCCGGTTCATAAGGTAGTATATTTGCGTCATATTGTGAATTAGGTTAATATTTTAATATTTTCCGTCAAATCACAATTTTAATAAGATAATAAAATATAAAATATTTAAAATATCATTTCACGTTCCGCATCGAATGATCGATTTACAAATTGGAACGTCTCTTACGACATGTTTCGGTTATATTTAACCGTCCTCAGGTATAAATTAGATTGGTAAAATTTAAAACTCGAATTACAATCATTTACAATGTTATGCAGTTTATTGAAATGTTCTTATCAGATTACTCTTATATATTAGAAACGAAGGTATTGTTTTTTATATGGCGTGGTTCATCTGATGTTCAATATTAGTCTGTAAAGCAATGATTTAAATAAATAAAACATTAATAAATATGGAATAATAAGGTGCCATATCAAATATACTAAAACATTTTAAGATCTTAGTTTTTCATTTCGGTTTCGAAGTGAGACGCCGATTATAATCAGATCCGAATAATTCTGCGTTGGTCAGTGCCACTCTTTAGTGCTGTTAGCGCATGTCACAGAATAAATGTTCTTGCATTAAACAAATGACGAACAAGTACCGTATTCTTTATAGCTTCTTCGCTGCATTTTACGATGTGTTTAGCAGCCAGCGAACTCTGCTGGCAAAATCTGTTTGCAGACAGCAGGAGTGTACATGTACGTCTTCATGTTTCTGCACATTCCAGTAAGCTGCTTACGTATAAGTGTTTGGAAATAGGGTTTGATATTAACCATTTAAAGACCATTGGTAACTATATATACCACCTCTTTTAACCTTCACTAATTCTGCATTTTAACCACGCAGTGTGTATCCGTGTCATGATATTTCAGTACAAACAGCGATTATTTCCTTAAACAGCGTTAAGAAGTTGATTTCTGTAATGGTGAAGTGTAGTGTTTTCTTCGCGGTACGGACTGGATTGTTATTATATTAGCCTATAATTTAGATGATCTTCGTGTTTGGCTCTTGCGAATACGAGGCTAAGCATTCAGACCCTGTGTTCCATAAAAGACAGGACAAGCCCTTATCAGCTGAGAGACTGTCAGCTCCACGCGGTTGGTCGAACGTACGAGAAGTTCGTACTTGTTCTTAGAGCATGTAAGAAAGGTGTTTCGTAAAATTAGTATCTGATGTTTCATGTGTTTCGTAAATAATAATAAAAAAAGAACAAATCTGTCACATCCGCTGAGTTATAATAACAAATAATGAGAACTGCAGTTTGACTACGTGACTGTGAATGTTTAAAGAAACTGCCAGCGTCGTAAAGTGTGGGCGTTGTCTCTGTAATAACATGGACAGGTTATTGCAGCAAACTTTGAACTTTTCTATGATCTATAGTTTTCAGCGGGGGTTTCCAGAACCCCAGTTTGCATCAAACTACGGCTGTAAGACCAAATTCCAACTTCTAAGGTCTCTACGATTCATACACCAATCTTCCATTGAGTCTATGGTGGACTTGTAGCAAATACCTGCTATGAAAATTTCATAAATAATAATAATAGACTATATTGGTCAGCGTTGTCCTCAACTATCGCCCTTGGAACAGTGTCATAGTTGAGAAGCAGATAGTCTCTTAGATTCTTTGTGTAAACTGCAGTTATGTCCTTAAACAGTTGAGGTAGAGATTAATTTTTTTTAGGCTGTTATTTAAACGAGGTCGTAAGGATCGAGAGATAAACTGTAACAGAGAAAATTAGCCTGTCGAGGCTTGAAACATGTTGTAATAATATTTGGATAAATTCTGTGTGGAAAGAAAAATGAAAGTCTTGCTCTGACGTCATTAAAAACTTTCTGTGGTGTTGATATAAAAAAAAAAGCATTTGTGTTTATAAGATCAGAACAGAAACATGTGACCACATGCCAGTTCTAACCGTCGGGGCAGATTTGAAAGAGAGACAAGGATAACTTTTGTGCCCCGTTAATAATTGTATTGGAAAATAAATGTGTTCTCTATGACGGTAGAAACACAGTTGTATACATCCTGTTACAAATTAATTAATCGTAATGAATCTTAGAGAAATGATTTTTAACTGTGTTCGAGTGACGTAATATGTCGCGTTTGTTGAGACGCGTCTAATACTGCAGGCTTCTAAATCGATTTTATGCCCGAAAATGTCAAATTTTATTACCGTAATAAATAAAGTAGAATATTCGTTTTACCTAGTCTGTGTGTGTGTGACGCAGTAAATTTTCCCATCAAACTTTGTATTTGCTTTGCCGAATTCTAAGGGGCTTAGCCCCCATGCGGAGAATGTCAGGTACTGGTAGCATGTGAGTAGGCGGCCAGGCGCCATTCAGAGACAGGGTATTTTGTGTGAAGGCTTCCTAAAAGTAATGACAGCTTTGTGAATGAATGTTTCATGAATGAACTCCATGTCATAAAATACCTTGCCTCTACCTTACCTTAACAGCGGGTGCTGACTGTCATAATGATCATCTCGATGAAGACAAGTATCTGCTTTTCCCTGCATCTCGTGCCAACGAGTTGGTTTCCGAGGTTCTACGCGGCTCAGCATCCCTGAAGACGGCCATCTTAGAACTCACCGCCGTGAACACCACAAATCCTATAACGTATCGTGACTTACCGGCAATTTACAATCCTTCTGGGACTTTACTGTCATGTAATACATACTCCACAATCTTAAAAAAGTGACTTCTACTCCGAAAGGATCCACAATAAATATCTCGATGCGGGGGGGGGGAAGGGTCCTTGCCCCTGACGGGAATCGAACTCTGATATTTTGCCCCGGAACCTGGTCACTGTGCTGATTAATAATCTCGATATTATTATTATTATTATTATTATTTATTTATTTAGTGTTCTGTCTGACGACAGGTCCATATGAACAGGATCCTTCCATCCTTTTCTCGGACTGGGACCTGTTCATATACGTTCTTGGCAGATGATCCAGAAGTGGTTTGCCATTGCCTTCTGCTGTGTGTGAATGGAGTAATTGTTGGGATGCCACGGAGGAAAACTCCGTGTTGCCGAGACCACGGCCTTGCACAACACAAGTTATAAAAAACTCATGAATGTATTCTGTTGGTGCAATCAGTGATGAAATCCTTGACCAACATAATAAAGAGATGAGGTTGAGAAGACGATTTGAACAAATATTTGTTCAGAATTTTTTTTTTTTTTTTTTTTTTAATTACCTAGTTACAAACCTTATGACCTGATGCCAGTCTGTAAAAATATTCTTTTGAAAAACTTCTATAAGCTTGAAGCAAAGCAGAATACAAAGGTTTTTGTCGTCGTAAAATATAATGCAAACGTATTAAAATTCATAATATTAACATTTTCTGACCTTGTCCATATTTGTGTCTTACCTACGAGTAAAGTGTACATAAATTCACGAAGTGTTTCAAGTCACCATACCGTCCGTCCTATCGTAAAAATTAATTGTATCACTAAAACATTACCAGCGTAGCCCATAAATTTGCATTACTTTTAGCCACAATATAATTATATGATACCAAACTTCGTAGCGGTAATCGCCCTGACGATGGAGGCAGCAAGTACACCTAAAACGTTTGGTAAACTTCTGTCAGTGTACAACAACCCTGAAGTCATCCATCTTTTTTTTAAAAAAAGTATAATTTAAAACACGCCGTTACGCGATATTATTTAATTGCAAAATTTTACAGTAAGTTCGTAAGCCCGTCCGCCTATCACACTGTCTTCTTCTTATAACGCGGACAGATTCGTGTTGATTTCTCACAGATGTGTTAACAAACACTTTTATTCTGACTGTCGTAAGATAGACCATTTCCGACAACAGAAGACTGCGTTACAAAGCTTCGTGTATCATGCGCATTCGAGATTCAAGTGTTATTGAGTCCGGGTCTCCAAATATTTGTATATCCTCCAACTTGAAGCCTGGGCAGGGGACAGTGCTGCCGCCTAGCCGAGAATTCCTCTGAAAGTGTTAAACAATTTCCCTTGTTCTTCAGCTCAAGGTTAAAAAGTGAGGAACATTTCATGTCTTGTATCTTAAAGTGGCCTGTAGTTGAGTTATATTCAAACATTTATACCTGACGCCTGAAATACACTCATCCACTTAGTACACTAATCTTCGGTAGATGACAGGTCCTCATCTTAAAATAATGGATTCGAACCTGTCGTATTTATAGGATATAAAGATGGATTTTGATTTAACTCTTCTGTCTGTAGTTTTACGGGAGGAATTGCTGTGTTAGGCTGTTCTCAGTCGGCTGAATAATAATTAATAAACAGCCCAAGAAATGTGGTTTCTTTGTGAACTACGTTACGTCTTGTTTTAATAGGAGAATTTTTATGATTGTTTGTCTGTGTTGCGTAAGCTGTTATAACTGTTTCGATGGTAACACACTTAAGGTTTTTTTTTTCATTTTATGGAATGGGCGTGTGGTATGTTTGAATTATAACCGTTACCATGGCAAAGCTCATAAGAGATTCGCGGTCTTATGATCTCCGTTAGTGACCGTAAAACTTTGTCCGACTAACAATTGTCATGGCCCACAGTGTTTCTTAGTGCGTGTAGAAGGACAGACTGCAAGGAACACATGTGGAAACTCTGTGTACTCCTGTCAGGACTGCAGCTTTTTAATCGTGTTTATCTTGTAGATCGTCTATGGAAAAGAATCCATAACATTTCCAAATACAGCTGAGTTAAGAGAAATCACGCTTCTTAAAACTAAAGAGTCTTTGCGCGTTTTACAACACATATTTGCGTAAAGATGGTTTTCCAGCCTGAGTAGGGGGGCGAAGGCACCTATATTTGGCAGTGCATATAAGTGTGAACAAATATTTTCTAAAATAAAGCTTAAGAAATCCACGACTCGATTGGTTTTGACTGCCACATACCTTAAAGTAGGGCCTAGTGCGTCGGAAACTGAACCCAAATTAGAAATCCTTGTCAAACAAACAAAGCCACTGATTTCTCACTAAACATCTTTCCAAATTCGATTTTTTTTTTTCGAATGTCATCGATTGTTGCGTCCACCTAGAGAATTTTTGCACGTTTTATAGCAGATCATTACATTTCATTGTAACTGATGTATGGTCCATTGTCGTCTACCACGGCTTATTTGTCAGCGTATTCCTCGTTTATTATTATTGTTATTGTTGTTGTTATTGTTTCTGTTTTATTTTTTAATTTAAAATAAACAGGATTTTTTTCATCCTTTTATAAAAACTGGAACAGAGCGCTCCTTTCGGAGCTCCTCGGGGGGTTGGTCAAGTTTTTAAAACGCAACCAAGTAAGAAACTAAACCCCCCCCGAATGGGGGGTTGGTTGCGTTTTAAAATCTTGAGTAAGAAACTAAACCAACCCCTCCTTCGGGGGGGTTGGTCAAGTGTATTACTCAAGTCATTTGTCAAGTCATTTGTTTACTCGGCATTGTTGTGTTGGTACAACAATGCCGAGTAAACAAATATAACGTAACATCGTTTGATGACGTCATTTTTTGATAGACGACAAATCACGAATTTTTATAGTAGAAGATCATTCTGTTTGTGTAACCTTTTATTTAATTCTCTACTGTTTTAATTAAAATTAAAACCAGATACAGGCCAGTTCTCCATGTTACAACAATAACAGTTCGGGACATTCTACAAACCATAAAATAAATTCGTTAGTTAGGTAATAATTTCGACGTGGGTTTTGAGTACGTAGAACATCTCGTGACGCTGGAAAGTGGTTGTTATCAGTGTAATTGAAGCTGATGACCTCAGTGTATTTGGTTTGGTGTGCCAGAATCGACGATGACTGGCATCGGGCGAGCAGGCCTGTGCAAACATCGTCACCTGCAGCAGACACGGGCCGCGTTCCGCGAAAGAACCGCGTAGTTCCCGTGAACCGACAGCCATTTCTTTGAACGAGAGATCGCGTCATGCCACAAGCGCCTTTCTAAGTATGCGATGCGTGTATTTTGCACTTTCAGTCATACACCAAGTCCGAAACAGTTCTGAGACCTCTCTCTCTGGGGATAAGGGGTCGGAGCTTGAAGCTAACCCAATTCTAAAGGATTCTGACGACGGTAGTTTATTTTTTCCATCGTTCAATTATTATTATTATAATTGCACGATTTGTATTGTCGAATGACAGAGGCTTGGTATTTCTAAGGGACTCAACAGAGTAGGTACCTCTCACCTGAAGACGGAGGCAGAACCAGCCTCCGAAACGTCGTGATTTTAAAAACAGACGATGGAAAAAATTCCTGACAACGAATAATTTGAAGCTAACCGCTACCTCCATTTCCCATTACTTTCTCATGGAGTAGTTCTTAATTAAGCCCAAGGGAAGGCACTAACTTTTTAATTATCATAATTATCTCATTGTTATTATAGCGCAATTAACTTGAGGTCGACAAAGTAATCGCATAATGTTGAACGATAATGTGACAGCGTTAATATATATGTTCTGAGAAAATTGTGCATAAAATGAACTGTTTTCTATTTTCTGGCGTATTTTGGATATTGGGGGGTCGACATTTGGTGAAATTCTTGAATTTTGATTAATATTTTAATATTTTCCGTCAAATCACAATTTTAATAAGATAATCAAATGTAAAATATTTAAAATATCATTTCAAGTTCCACATCGAATGAATCGATTTACAAATTGGAACGTCTCTTACGACATGTTTCGGTTATATTTAACCGTCCTCAGGTATAAAATTAGATTGGTAAAATTTAAAACTCGAATTACAATCATTTACAATGTTATGCAGTTTATTGAAATGTTCTTATCAGATTACTCTTATATATTAGAACGAAGGTATTGTTTTTTATATATGGCGTGGTTCATCTGATGTTGAATTTTGATGTTAAAACATGAGTGGGGGGGGGGAGATAAGTAGGGTGAAATTTTTATATGGATATTAGGAGGGGAGAATGAAAGACGTGAAATTTGGGTAGGAACTCAGAATTTCGCCAATTCAGGTACGCTGTTTACTCTAAGAATTATGCAAAACCCTCAGATAAACACGTAGTTGCCTGCTACCTCCCTTTGGTTTTCACTTTTCCCTCGTCCCTCGCTTTTCAGGTCTTCGCTCGTAATATTTTGTGCAACAGAAATCAAGTACGAATTCCCTTCCTGCCTTCTTCAGGGGGCCGTCAATTTAGTTAGGGCTTGCAAAGTCTCAGTGGTGGTATAACACTTGTTGAGAGGCGACGCCCATCAAAATGGCACAACATTGATTCTCCGTGCAATACTGACGTAAGCGATTAAAGCTCTGGTCACAACCCTGGCTTTGAGCTTTGCCTGCGAGTGGCTTCTGGGATGTAGTCTGGTAGAAACCGGCCGACGTTTCGAAGGAACTTACTGCCTCCATCAGCAACAACGAACAGATCTTTGTAATGGTGCAATGTAGTGTTTTCTTTGCGGTACTGAATGAATTCTTTAAATATTATTTGGACGAGTTTCGTGCTTCGAAGGGTCGAAGTCATGATATGCGATGAAATGCCTTAGCACTGAGATGATCTACGAAATGCTTGTGACATGCAAATGTCAGCAACACACAAATATGGACCCTTCTTTCACCAACATACATTTACGAATGAGAACAAAGCCATTGGTAAAAATATTCTTCTAAGACAATCCTTAAACACATTGTTTTTTTTTATGATTCTTTTGTTTATATTCATATATGATGGACAACCCTGCATATACTATTATTTCGTATCGGAAATGACGTCAAAGGGTTTCTATTGACATTGGGGGTGTTACCGTGGGAGTCAGCTGAGTTGCTGTGGGTCTCAGTTAGAGCTCATGGCAGGAACACACGGAATTTAGCTAATATTTGACTTCGTCTCACGAACAACCAGCCTGTGGTGACTGCAGTCGGCCGTCTAACAAAACGAGTTACATTCACAACTGCGCACTATCGACTGTGTAAACCTCTGAGGTGCCAAATCGACAGCAAAAAAGGGAAACCCGTGACGAAGCTACGGACGGACAGACAAGAAAGCGATTGTGTAAGATGGATTGGAAACACCACGCACGTGAGGTCTCGCTGGCCGTTTCCGTGCAGTCAGCA
>NW_019060432.1:74571-88316 GCF_000696155.1 Zootermopsis nevadensis
CGACGCTAGAACCCAGAAGGAAAAGAAACTTACTAAACGCGATATTTATTTTTAATCATGAAGATGTTTACTGTCCAACTCACCGCCCTCAGTCTGAACTCGATGTCCGCGAATTGATCCTTGTAGGCTCCGTTGTTGTCAATCTGGTCCCATACGATCTGCTCCATGCCCACTGCGAACTTCTGCAGATAAGCAAACGTGTCCTTCAGGGCGACGTCCAGCTGTAACAAGTAACGTGGTCGTAGGTACAGGAGGAAATGTGTACAATAGCATCTTAAAATAGGCCACGACCCCTTCCGTTCACGACCTTATTGATTCACAATCATCCTACTATTCAACACTACATAACCTGTTCAGCTGAGAAAGAGTCGTTAAATAACCCACAGCGCGGTGCATGTTGGCTACAACGCGGTCCAACTATAAGATGTCTTGTCTTCCGGGTTGTTGCGCCGTGTAGTTTGGTAGAAGTTTAGCGACGTTTCAGAGGTCCTTGCTACCTTCGTCATCATCATTCGCTCTGATGATGGAGTCAACAGGCACATCCGAAACGTTGGTAAACTTCTACCAGACTACGCAGCAACCCGGAAGACAGACATCTTATATTTCGATTATGAAAAAAATCAAATCATATGTTTTTAATTGTTCTTACCTCGAGTTTTTGAAGCTGTTCAATTGGGATGGGCTCTCCCAAATTCTTGGAAATTTGTTCCGTAGTTGGGAGCCATTCATAGCGTGTAGATTTCCATTCTTGGTGAAACTTTCGGAAATTCTCGTTGAAAGTGTTTTTAACCTGCGAATAAGAGAATAAAGATTCATCGTCAATTTTATCCACTGCAAAAAAGTCTTACAGTTCACTCACTAATTCAAAGTTTCGTGAACAATTTTAAAGCCCACTGGTACCACCTGCTTTAAAACTGAATAGCTATGTCTTTTAATCAGTACCGGGCTCGTGTATTTATGCGTTTCGCATGATTCTCAGAAGAAATAGCGATTATTTATACCCTGTCATCGAGACATTATGTTTTCTTTTAGGTAAGAAGGACGAGCGGGCACTGCCTGGGAACCTTCATCTGTGAGTCGAACATTCTTATCATTGACATTAGATGGAAACGTGGTCAGCTTCACGCTTCCTTCTGTCTCTCTCCCTCGAATCAGGAGTGAGGGAGGATAAGGGTATGAAATGTGACACTGCAAATGAGGGATGATTTTTAACATGGCGGAACGGAAATAATCAGAGTTTGTGATACACTAGTATATTATCCGTCAATATTAATTGGATATTATCAGATGGGCCACTAAGCACGAGCACGAACAGTCATGGAAATACAAAACGAGGTAAGTGGTGGATAGAGTAGGGTGGGGTGAGGATTATTACTGTACGCGTTCTGTCTGCCCCCGCCAGCAATGA
This sequence comes from Zootermopsis nevadensis, assembly GCF_000696155.1. The sequence goes on from NW_019060432.1 coordinate 75,980, forward strand.
AGAAGAGGGAGTTGGTCTTCCGAACGCAGGCAAGCATTTGCTTCTACGAATTCCTTAATATCTCGCAACCATCAACTTCAAGAAATCTGCTAATTGTTAATTGGACCGTTGTCTGACGCTCGGGCGCGACCGTGTACGTAGAGTGAGTTCCGTAATGGGAATACCCCCGAGTTGGCATTGGGGCACTATCGGCCGGGGGATCGGGTGGTGTGTGGGGGGTGCCACATTCCGACTCAACGGGGGAAAAGTGTTTGAAATCGCACGCGAGCACAAGAAATATTAACAGCGTAGTAACATGACCGAAACAAATGTTTTTTTTCCAGCTCTGCAGGTGGTATTATTATCCTTAGTTTTGTTCATCTTGTGTCAGGGATGGACTATTTATTATTTTAATCCGGAGGACGCGCCTTCCCTGTTATCATAAAAATTTCACATCGTTCATTACAATGATTACTTATTTATAACTGTGAAACCACAATAATTCCACATTATTTTAATTTTTTCTAATCTGTTCACTAGTTATTTAATTCTCTGATAGTAAAACAAGGACGTTCCAAACCCAGTATATAGGATATTACACCCACCTTCCATCTTCACAATTTCTTTTTTAATATCCATCGTAGTCTTATCCTTACATCTGCTTCTAGGTCTTCCCAATGGACGTTTCCCAGCCCATCGTACCGGCGTAAATTTCACTGTCCTAACAAACCAGGTGACTTGAAAGATCACAGAATTCCTGATTACGTAAAATCCTAATTTGTTCACATTCCTTTCTCCTGAAGTCCACGTTTTCCCCCGATTACTTTGCCTGCATGAAATATTAGTCCAATGTATGAACGCGCCGTTTTCCAAATTCTTTTGTTTCCATAATCAAATCACGACACTTTTTAACCCCTACAGTCGAAATAGCGTTGTTGTTGTGTTACCTGTAAAGCTTTTGAAACCGAAGCTCGTTTAAATAAAAGAATTCAGTCCGTACCGCGAAGAAAACATCAACTGGTTAACGCTGTTTACAGTAAACCCCATACATTCTTCCCAAATTAATAGCCTCAGCTCTCGCTAATACAAAATTTCAAAATTCCGTCTTCTCTGCCAATTATCGCATTAACGTCTTCACTCTTACTTTATCCTTAACAGAAGGACGAGCGGGCATTGCCTGGGGACCTTCTAACTAAAAGATGAAATCGAAGTGTCTCTCACTTCTCCCCTCAACCAATTTCCTCTTTCTCTCTCTCCCATACATTCTGTGGGAAAAATGCAGAGTTAATGAATGCTAAAGTAGGTGGTACATATAGTTACCAATGTCCTTTAAAGGGCTAAATCATCACTGCTGAACTGTTAGCGCGAAATTGCAAATGTAGAAAACACTGAAGAGAAGTTGTTTTTAAGAAAATCAGGCGTCCTGAATTATTCTGTACAGCAATTACACTTTGAAATCAACGAAGATGAGATATACCGGCCCCCATTAGTGCATTCAAAACGCGACCCGCGTGACTGATCCATCTAACTCAATTGAACATGATTTTCCTCATTCCCTCTATACGAATGCTCGGTCGCTCGCTATCGCTTCTTTCCTATTTCACATTTCATAATCACCGTTCTTTTTAACGCTGTGCTGTTGAGGGCGAGTACAGAAATTCTCAAAACACCTGTAACGCTGACCGAATCGTTTTGTCACGTGCGATTGTAATGATCGTAACACAATTACAATAAATTTTCACGTACTAAATCTTTCTGGCAAGCTGTAAGACTCTCCAGGTGTGGGGGATCAGCACATCGCACCGTCATTATTTGTCGCTGATGTAATAATTACAGGTATCAGGTAATCGAAAATTATTTTTTTTATATTTTCATGTCGAAACGCGCAAGAAACCGCCTTAGATTTGCTTTACAGGTGTCTCCCTCTCGTCGTGAGAATATAAATAAACTTTATAAGGATTAAGTGTCGCATTGTGTGTTATCCAATTAACCAATGATTGGTTGAACTAGTGAAGTTAAATTGTAATGCTAGGGACGCAATGTGATGTTTTATTTCTGTTTTCCTATTATCATCGTCATATCATCACGAAATAAAACAGTTGAAGGTCTGTGGGCGGGCGTCAGGGTCTGCAACACTGCACAGCGAGTCTATATAGTGCGCGGACGTGAAACAGATGAACAAATATAATACTCTGGTTTCCTTCCTAGTTCTTTGCGTGCTCAATTTTTTTTAAGTATTTATTCACCAGAATTCTGATTTTGTTTTTCCTCTCATAACCGCCACGGTGGTCTAGGCAACACGGAGTTTTCCTCCGGGGACTTCCCCGGTTTCTCCGTGTCATCCGAACAATTACTCCATTCACACACAGAAGAAGGCAATGGCAAACCGCTTCTGGATCATCTGCCAAGAACGTATATGAACAGGTCCCAGTCCGAGAAAAGGATGGAAGGATCCTGTTCATATGGACCTGTCGTCAGACAGAACACTAAATAAAAAAATTCTCCCATCCAAGCTACATCACCAATCCATGGTAGATTCACTGATTAAACTGGCTTTACAATAATAGATGCATCAAGAATAATAGTATAGGGACATGAAAGATGCATACAAAATTTTGGTTGTGAAAGCCTGAAGGAAGATCACTCCGAAGACCTAAACGTAGATGAGATGATATTAAAATGAAGCTTTAATATGAAGACGACAGCTTTCTATGAGAATGCCCCGTGTAGTCTCGTAGTAATTGACCGACGTTTCAGAGGTGCGTACTGCCTCGATCATCAGGTGATCAGACTGTCTTAGTGGCTTTGTGCTATAGTCCAGCCTTCACCTTGATTTCCAACAGGATGCAGTGTCAATAGGTGGGGGAATACGCGGTATAATATGCAAATTGATTTCTACGTAAAACGCAAGCCATTCGAAGAATCTGAAGCGATGTTATGAAGAACGCTAAAGGGAGTTATGGAATCATAGCTTCCACTGTAGGTCACACAGAGAAAATAATTACATTCCATACCAAAACATCGTCTTTCATCTTGAAGCTCGGCTTTTAGAAACACGTGTTTTTTTTCTCAGTGCCAGCAGGTGGAATTGTCATATCGGTACTGACTAATGCTACTTGTGAAATGTGTTACGAGTTTACGTCCATGTAAGGTTGGTTATAGAGTGACGTTATATCAACTACTGGGATTGTTTAACGATATACGAGGTGCGATCGGAAAGTTTCAAGACTGCGCCTATAAAAACCCGTACACTTCTCTCAGGTATTAAATTCATCCATCACCCTCGAAATAGTTCCCCTGGGAGTGAACACAACGATCCCAGCGCCGCTGCCAAGCCTGGAAGCATCCCTGGAAATCTTTCTTTGTCAGCCTGTCAAGCACCATCTGCGATTCTGCCTGAATCTCTTCTATCATCTCAAATCTCCTTCCCTTTAGCTGAATTTTCATCTTTGGGAAGAGGAAGAAGTCACACGGAGCTAATCTTTCACATCACAGCCCTCGATAGCCTCTCAGATGGTCAACAAATGTTCCGCCTTCTATATCTCAACACACGTAAAGTGTTCTTAACTTTTTTTAAAGCCCAGTGGTAACTTTGTACAACTTGCTTTAAACATTCAGTAACTCTGCATTTTTGTATTTATGTGTCTCGTATGATTCGCACTGCAAACAGAGATTATTTCCTTAAACAGCGTTAACCAGCTGATTTTCGTAATGGTGAAGTGTAGTGTTTTCTTCGCGGTACGGTCTGGATTCGTAAATATTATGAAGACGAGCTTCGGCTTCAAAGGGTTAACCAGCTGATTTTCGTAATGGCGAAATGTGGTGTTTTCTTCGCGGTACGGACTGAAATCTTAAATGCAAAACTAACCCAATCCTCCTTCACCATTTCGAGATTTTTGTACAGAGGGAAGCATAAATTTAAGTTAAATAATTATGCAATTTATTGATTGTTTTATCTTTTGTGTGATTGGGACTGGATGCCGTAAATCAGAAGACAGGCGATTTGCGCGCTAGTACAGATGTAAGGAATAGGATAGAGTGCTCAGTCGGTAAACATTATAACCTTGTGACCGACAACTGCAATACATTAAGAACGTAGAACAACATTTGGTTCCAATTCTTATTCATCCGTGGTTCTGTAATATGTCCCTTATGTGATGTGTTTCAAGAACGGTGCGTGCGTGCATATGGCGGGAAAGTAATGACGGAGTAGAATCGGATTTGCCATCCTCTTCGTGTTGTCTTGAAGAACCTGACCGACGTTTCAGAGATGCTTTTCGCCTACATCATATATACATAGGAAATGGGTCATACAACGCAGCTGAGATATTCTGTACGAAACGTCACGGCGAATGGTTAGCATTCCTTCGTATTCGGGAGGACCGGGGTTCAAATATCGACCCACAAACGAGTTCCGGGTTAGTGGTTTAAATTAGGCCATGAGCGCTCCCTTCATAACCCTTTCCCATAATTTATTAATCATATTATTATTTGAAATAACTTCGTTAAATAATCCACAGATAAAGAAATACAACTGAACTGAAGTGAGACATGATTTTTATAAGAATGCTACAGTAGAAGTTTGCCGACGTTTCAGATGGTGTGTTGGACGGCGACCAGTGCACTGCAGTGTCTTGAATCAGTCCTCCTGCCACCCGCTGGTAACTGACTGCCTGTCATTATACTGACAGATTTTCTAACTTCATTATGTAAGAAATATGTCAGTATAATTAAAATCGCCCAAAGACAAATGAGAGCTTTCTGCCGAAACGTCGCTTATACCAAATATGCTTTAGACAATGTACAGTGCCCAAGGTAGTATTCTTACACCAACAATACAGTCGCTGATTCCGGGGAATTTCGTGATGTACGTTTTCCAGAAGGCACGGTAGGACACGCCAGTAGAAACGAGTTGTGCTGTGACGGAGTCCCCTGCCGCAGCATCTCGTGTGTGTGAGAAGCCCTCATTAAAACCGCGGACAAGAGGACTGCAGGCTGGTCCAGCACTCCACACACTTTTTTATTCGACCGGTGTTTCGGGCCGTGCGTAATTAGAGCCAGCTCGTACCTTACTTCCACAAGGCCACACAGAGCTGTGTTTTCTTCTCTTCTAACCACTTTGTGGTGATCACTTCTCACCGCCTGCTGTCGTTGTCTTGTTGTGATTTGTGATTGAACACTTATTCCAACAAGATCTTCCCCGCCCTCAAGACAATTGACTGAAATTACTAGTAACAATTTCTATATTAGCAGCATTTCTATTTTGTTTTGTTAACTTCTGGCAGGTTTAAATCGCTGGCAGTGTGTTTACTTTGTACCGGGCGCTCTGCCGACTAATAGGATCACAGACACGCTAATTTGCAAAAACATCGACTGCCGTATTACTGTCTCTAATTCTCGACAGCTACTCGAACAAACTTAAAGAACAGGGCCTCGAAAGCATGACTTTCAAATAATCAAACACAAGCAATCCGATGTCTCACCCGCAACGAGATCTATAATTTCATAACACGTATAAAAAAAAAGCTTTATTCCTGCCGCAACGTCGGGACCACCCAGGCTCTTATCCACGCCCTAGCACACAGGTTATTTGCTTGAGATAAAACGGCCGGAGCGTGAAGCCTACCACTCTCCTCAATCTAGCGCCGACTTCAAGAAACAGAATCTAGGTTTCGTTAATTTCTGTCACGTGTTCACACTTCGGCTTAGCTTAAACGGACACACCGCTGTGTTAAGCAGCTTATAATTAACATTATTTTTTATTTATTTAGTGTTCTGTCTGAGGACAGGTCCATATGAGCAGGATCCTTCCATCCTTTTCTCGGATTGGGACCTGTTCATATACGTTCTTGGCAGCTGATCCAGAAGTGGTTTGCCATTGCCTTCTTCTGTGTGTGAATGGAGTAATTGTTGGGATGCCACGGAGGAAAACTCCGTGTTGCCTAGACCACGGCCTTGCCCAACACAAGTTATAAATTCGGGCACCGCCGGGAATCGAACCCGAGACCCCAGGATTACAAGGCCAGCGTTCACGTTAAAATTCATGGAACACTTCACAGAACATTTCTACACTTTGAAGCATGAATCACACCAAAATAATATTTAAAGATTCGATCCGTACATCGAATAAAACACAAGACATCTTCATCAACGTTTCGGAGGAACACGCTGCCTCGATCTTCAGGCAGGATTCTCGAAGATGAAGGCAATATTTTCCTCCAAAACGATGGCATCTGTCTACAAGATCAAACAGCATAACAACCCTCAAGACCGACTTGGACATTATAAATTGTTATGGACGTAAGATTTTTCACCAAACAAACGAATTTATAATTTGTCTGACCAAAGGAAATACGTTTTTTTAGGTGTATCTGATTGGTTTCTATTAAGGCTTTGACGTAAAGTGTTGATAGCAATGACAAGGCAGACACACAGTTTGAGTTACAAATGGCGGGCATGATTATTGATGTACCAAGTTAAATGTTCTGGTAATGGGTAGTAGTGGCACATGTCGGCAATTATCGGCAAGATGGCTTTGTGCCGTAAGCAGTGTAGGTGAGCAGTGGCGGAACAAGAGATGACTTCTCGATAAGCCAACAGGACCCACAGAAAACTTATTTTCACAAAATCACCTGATTATTAAATCAAAGATGATATGAGTGAGGCATATTGCATGCATGCAATGTATGGGAAATCCGTACGAAGTTTTAGCCGGAGATCCTGAAGGGGCAGACTACGTCGGAGACACTAGGCGTGGATGAGATAATATTAAAACGAATCTTAAGTAAATACGCTTAGGGCATGTGGACTGGATTAAAATGGTTCCGTAACCCGAAGGATCTTCACAGCAGAGAAACTGATAGTCACTCAGCTAGTCAAGAAATTCCCGAAAGCTCACTACTTTGTTCACAAAGGCAGTCATGATTTATTTAGTAAAATTATACGTACATCAGAAACCATGCCAATTGCATGTGTAGACACGTGGTGCAGTGTGGACCAACTGATCGTAAAACCTCTTGAAACACTGTGGTATGGTATAGTACCACCTGAATTAAAATTTATCCGCACAGTGTGCTCGTGGGTTCCATACAGGACTAACCAATTTCTCGTTGTCATGGAGACGGCTTGTGTGTTCTTTGAAGCCGATTCGTCATTTCGTGGGTCGGGAACGCACGTAACTGGTATCGAAAAGTTCCACGTCGAAATAAGATGCCTCTGACTATTGACTTAACTTGAAAGAATACGCGATCCTCGGGTGCTGTGGGACGGAAGTCTAAATCCGCCGCTGATGTGTGCTGTGTGTGGCTGCTAGGTTGCGGGGCAGGCAGACCCATTATGGTCTCTGACGTGTACCACAGTCTCACGCAAGACCACGCATCACGCCATGTTAATTAGCGCCCACTGCACTCTTCCCAACGAGAGAACAATATCAATTGTCGCAGAACATTTCAACCGTGCTACTGGAGAAATCTCTTGCAAATTAAGTCCAAACAGAGAACTCTGTAGCACTATCTGATCGAAGCGACTTATCTTCCAGCCCTATTTCTAAATGCCTAAAGATTAACCCCTTTGAAACCGAAGTTTGCGTAAATAATATTTGAGAATTAAGTCCGTACCGCGAAGAAAACACTACACTTCACCATTACGAAAATCAGCTGGTTAACCCTTTGAAGCACGAAGCTCGTCTAAATAGTATTTAAGAATTAAGTCCGTACCGCGAAGAAAACACTACACTTCACCATTACAAAGATCAATTTGTTAAAGCTGTTTAAGGAAATAATCGCTGTTTACAGTGAGAATCATACGAAACCCAGGGTCCAGTGGTGGGATAATGTGAACGCGGTTTGGACCATCGGATTTGTGAATCATCTTTGGAGCACCATTAGCTTCTAAAGAAGAATCCTATGTAATGGAGTTCGCTGTGATGTATATTCTTCCCTCTTAGCACGAGAACATAACAAATCCGATATATCAGCATCTACTGGCGGTTTCGAAAAGCGTATTTGGTAAGACGTTTTTCGAAATGCGAACTGCAGCTGTGAAACCTCGTCCTGACGCCTCCCCTCGTCTTAAGTTTCTGATGTCACGACGTGTGACGTACCGGCTGAAATAATCGCGGAGTTCACCATTATCTCACCTGTTCGGTATTTTCCCACACACGTTTCAGCGAAGATGTTTGTCTTTCACCCGGAATCATCACACCTCCGGTTCCAAATCCGGATATAGTCTCCAAATACAATAGACAAATGTTGGCTGGTTGAAATCATTACTTGTATTGTTCTGTTATAACCGTTGCCATGGTAATGCTGTTGAGAGGTTTTGAGGCTTACGGGATACTTTTTTTGTGACTACGTGTGTTTAGATTTTCCAATTATTCATGACTGCAGGTAAAAAAAAAATGCTGAAGTTGTCCAAATACCAAACTTGTACGAAAGACGCTTTTCATAAATTCCAACTATCCAAGATTCTGAGTCGTCAGTTACGCTCCCCGGACGTTGTTTCTCTAGGAGAAGAGGCCCCCGGTACCCGTGGACAGATATTTGGTCTCCCCAGCGAAAATGTTCGTCGTGGAAGAAGTTTTAAGTTCCTCGGCCCATCGCGCATCACAGCTTCAGCAAAGTTCTCTGCCCCAAAGCCACTCCCCATGTGAACAGACCTCGGTCACTGCGAAACACGACCCCTGCCTGGAACGGTAGGAAAAATTCCAGTCGCTGATGGAGCGCATTCACACTTCCTTGTTTGGAGGCAGGCTGCGTGGGAGAGGCCCCCCCCCACCCCCCGAAATGCTTCAATTCTAGAGCAGTGACTGTCGATGTGATAAGACAGTGAAAACCGCACCTGCGCGGTCATCCACAGCATTCATCTGCTTAACAGGCATTATAGATCACGTCCGAACTTCGCCAGATGTTCCAAAGCATATTTCAAATACGTAAACACCGCGGAGTCACATCCGGGAGCTTTGTTACTCCCATGGCACACAAGCATTATTAAAATCGTTTTATTTATTTATTTATTTATTCATAACGTAATTTAGTTGTTCAACACTTTTATTCGAAAGGGCAGAACTCGTCTTTTTTTTTTTTAAGTACCTTTATGTGTTCTTTAAGGTTTATTTATTTTTTGAAGGTCATTGCACACATCCTGGTTCGATGATAATTTCACATTGACGCCAATGTTACTCTGACACACTCTGAAGTCAGTGTAAAAGCCAAACACTCCTCATTGCCCGCCTGCTACTATTCCACTGACAAGTGACGAGTGACGCCTCTTGAGGGTGAATCCGTTCCTGGTATGAATGCCACAAGTTTCTGTCTGCTCCGGAATAAACCTGAAACACCCTCCGATGAAAGGATTCTTTCTTCTTAGTCTCTTGTTTATTGGCAGCTTTCATGTTATTTATAGACATCTATTACTACTTTAATCCATCTTTCACTTCGGAGTTACAACCTTTTTTTATATAATAAGCTTACATGACATTACGTGAATGTTTTGTAAGCCAGTCTTCAGAAGAACGGTCATCATTAAACACCCCATAGCACTAAAAAGTTCAAGATGTCGACCAAAGCCGTTGACATTTTCCCTGCAGTAAAATGGAGTAGAGCCCAACTCCCGAAACGTCGTGTGTATAAAACCTACCATACGTGGGACAGTGGGCAGTACCCAGCATAAGAGTCTACTGAAATAGCTTATACGAAGTGAGAACTCGTCGGCCTCCATCATCATTATCATCAGGATGCAGACCGTCTATCGTGGCTGATGTTTTATATGGTTTTCCTCAGTCACTCCAAGTGAATACCGCTATAGTACCTTTAATAAGGTCACCACAGCTTCGATATCCTGTCATTCGATTGTGTTTTCATCTCGGCTTCTGATAGCGTCGTTAAATAAACCACAAATAAATAAGATAATATTAAAACGGACCTTACATAACAGAGATAACAGAATGTGAAGCCCAGTGAAATCGCATGATTTTTAAATTGCGGTAATGAACCTTTTGTTTCCATAACGACAGCGAATTCGTGCTTTGCTCGAGGTCGAAGTTTCCGTTCTGTAGAAGTGCCGCAAAAGGGCGAAAGAATTTTTAATACCACAAGACTGAATCATTTCATTGTGTATGTTGAATTGAGACGCTGGAGATTTTTCTGTATACCTGACTCGTTTAAGAAATGTCAGAAACGAGTTAGACTACCTGCGAGCGCGAGACCAGCTTAAAGCTCATCTGATTCAAATTGAAGAAGCAGGAAGTCTGTCACTGCGCTGTGATTGGCCGACCTTGGCGAGCAAGACTTCAGCAGACAGTCTGACGCCCGCCGTGGTCCACCTGACATGCTTCCTCTCACCAGCATTGCAAATTCCATCCACACTGTTCTATCATGCCCAGCGACTTGTTTGTTTGTTTGTTCTCTTGTTGAAGTTTCAGTGCATCTCTTACACCTCGTCTCAAGATGTTCCTCCTATAACTGACCGCACGAGAAAGTGTAAAAGAGTACGACTTCTGTACACATTTGTAAAAATATCTTCTCCAAATAACTCAATTTCCTTCTGGCTTTTGTGAACACGGTAATGAACCTTAAGGATCTTTAACAGTCTAGGAATTATTGAATAGTTGAAGAACTGAAGAAGGACCTCGCTCCATGTACGTATAGACCCTATAAATACGTAATCTTAATCCAATACCTGCTTTAATAATAACTAACTATGCATTTTAGGTACAGAATGTATTTATGAGTTTCGTATGATTCTCAAAATAAACAGCGATTATTTCCTTAAACAGCGTTAACCAGTTGATCTTTGTGACGGTGAAGTGAAGTGTTCTCTTCGAGGTACGGACTGGATTTTTCGTGTTCAACATTCCTGGTTTGAAAACTGAAAATTTCCGGTTTGAATTCGGTTGACTGACCGAAGTCATTTCGTGGTTTTATTCAGGTTTCTTTAGGTAGGCCGTGTTCGGTCACAATTACCCTCCTTTATTAAGGTTTCGTCAACGAAACCAATGGCCATCATATATTGACGTATTTCAGAGTTGTAAACGGACATCAGATGAATAGACACCCTGTAGCACGGTGGTTCGTCTTAATTTCTACTACCTTTTATTCGCTGTGAAACGGAAGTTGTCCGAGTCGCTTCCCATTAGCCAGCCCACACGCCTAACTTTCGGTTTCCTTCCTCTGACATTATCCATGCAAGACACGAGTCGTGTCTCAGGTAAATAGTTGGGGGCTACCACTGTTCAAGGTCCGAAGCGAAGACCACTAAAAGAAGAATATGTTAATGCATGTCTGTGACAGCCTCACGCGGCTAGGCGATGGATTCTTACCGCGGAGATAGGGGTTCATTTCCGCGTGACGATCGTGGCACTGTCATCGCATCTCGAGGTTTGCGACAGCCCCAATCGAGCAACATGTTATCATACCCTCGGAAATAAGTCGGGGCTTCAATTCTGATCAACTTGGCTGGTCTCCTGACAAAGGTACTTTAGTTTCACACAGAGTGAGGCGTCAACATCACGTAACACAATCGGCGACATAAAAAGAGAACTGTGGGCGGTTTCTGCAGATCCACACCTGTGTAATACGGGCAATAAACATCACCCACGCAAGAGACTTGTTTTCGCAAACTTTTATTGATATAACAGTCTCAGAATCTGTTCGTAATTTTCAACGCGAGAAATAATTCTTTTAAAGGCTGCGACTTGTGGACCGGGAAACCAGTTACCTGTATTACCGGCTTCACTACATGTCGGCTTCTTCAATCGCTTATTGTCACGGGAGGAAGGACTTGCGTGCTTTTCCGTACAACACGCTGACAGTTTCTCTGTCGTCATATCCGGCTCCTTCCTTAACATTTCCTTCTGTACATTTCCACCGCATCCTACCTGGGACCGAAGGCCCACACGGCAAAGTACCGATTAAGGGGTAAGGCTTATGTCCTGTATCCAGTGTCAATTTTAGCCGGGACATCCCTTACCCTCACCGAGTTACTTCAAGTTTTCCTCAGTCCCTCCAGGCAAATGCTGGGATTGTGCTTTTAAATACGTCTTGACAATTTCAGTCAATGTAAATTTACCCCAACACAATTCTCTCACACCAAACTACGTTAAATAATCGTTTGTAGTTGATACAATGTTAAATTACCGACTGTCCATCCGTCCATAGTATGAAATAATGACGTGTAGAATTGACGTCAATTTTCACCTTAAACCCTCATATCGCTACATATTGATCGATTCTTTGGTTATACGAGGCGCGTCCCAAAAGTAAGTTTCCCACTCGTCCCACAGCTAGCAAACCTTATATTGCGCGAAGCGACTGTGCGTACGTGATAGAGCAATGACGTAGCATGGCGCATGCACTAACGG
>NW_019060432.1:88589-102101 GCF_000696155.1 Zootermopsis nevadensis
TGTTTTGTTTCTGTAAACGGCCCCAGGGAAACTTACTTTTGGGACGCGCCTCGTATAAAGTGTCCAATTTAACGTGGAACCCGCCGCGACAGCGCAGAACATAGCCGTCCCACGGGCGGGTTTCGAGTTACGTGGGACATTCTGTATTTGTCGAACCTGTTTCAACTACAAGGGTTGGGAAGGAGTCAACCTACTGTTCTACCCTGCAGGTGAGCCACAGAAGTATAAACTGCGACGTTCGGGTAGGAATAAGATTTACGGCGAGTATCGAGAGAATTGTTTACCTAATGCCTACGTTATACTTGGGTTGAGTAACCACTGTAAGTTGTCGTCATATCAAGCCGTGTCGCTAATTTAAACTTCTGACAAGCCCCGGACTGGGTGACTGTCGTTACTGTCGTAATACGATGGTCGCAGGAAGGAACTTGATAGCTTCATGCTCCTTTGTTCTTCCGTTTCTCTGCCACTCGTCTCGTGGACGACATGCTAGTGGGGAAATCCCTCTCACTGTCTTTTGTTTTTAGCTCGTCACGTCTTGGCCTTGGTTCGAGCCCAAATGGAAATAGAATTGAAAACTGACGGCATACGATGCAGCGGGCCACAGGAATGTCGCGCCTCGGGCGATTGCGAAAGTTTAGGGTTCCGAAGGACCAGTTTCCTTTTTTTCGAGCTGAACGTGAGAGATTGTCGACAAAACTGGTATAAAAATCGTGTCACCGGCGGACACCATAATTTAACATCAATTAATTCCGTTTTAATACAATGAATGATGCAGTAAAGTCATTATATTCAAGATTCTTAACGTTGCTACTTTTTTTTTTCGCAGGAAAGTTTCTTACGTTCCGGCCAATGCGAGTAGTTCATTAAATAGAACGCGTTGTCCTTCTGTCCGTATTTTTAATTTGTTTCAAAATTATGTAAACCTAAAACTAGCAAGCGATTATTTCCTTAAACAGCGTTAACCAGTTGATCTATGTAACGGTGAAGTGAAGTGTTTTCTTCGCGGTACGGACCGAATTCTTAAATTTAATTTAGATGTGTGAGAATTAAACCGAGCAACAGGAAGCTGGAATCGCTCAGTGTACTTACGTAGTTCTCCTTGAAGCGCTCGGCGTGCATCAGCGCACCTTTGGCAGCCACGATGATGGAGGACAGCAGTTCATTGTCGCTGAGGCGCGGAACGCTGTCCAGCTCACTGTCGAAATCGTCGCTGGCCCCGAGTCCGCAGGGGTTGATCCATTTCGGGTGCGAATTCATGCGCTCCTGGTCCAGACTGCCATGGCGAGACGTCGGTGCAGACATGGCCGACGGAACACGGATCAAAGTCAGTAAACACGCGCACACAAAGAGAGCCTCGTGGAATCCTGCAACAGGACAGAATCAAAACGCGTTCGTCACTAAGAGATCAAGTTCCTTGTGGTAAACAATCATATTTCTATGCAATCTTAACTTTGTCAGCTTCACGATTCGGCCGGTTTAACCCAGGAAAAACTGTTCCCGGTAATCTCACCTGGATAAGAACCTGTCTGCTTCGAGTTTCTGTGGGTGAAGATGACCACAACGTATTATTTACCCGGACACTCTGCAGCTAGCACAGAATGTAGGATTTCGCTGGACCTTTTTCTTCCGCCGTACAGTTCGGCATGAATCCTCCCCCTCCCCCCCTCAACACAACTTCTTAAGTATCGTGACGTTACTTGCATAGCAAACAAACATGTCACATCCTGAAGCCACCGCGCCTTGAAGTGACGGCCGAGAGTTCTCACCATTTGCCACCTTGAAATTCAGACGGGACATAATGTAATGTTCCCGGGTTACTGTATTCTATTTATTTTTTATTCAGTGTTCTGTCTGACGACAGGTCCATATGAACAGGATCCTTCGACCCCAGGATTACAAGGCCAGCGTTCTAACCGCTAGACCACCGTGGCTGCGACTGTATTCTATTGTACTTGCTTAAAGGCAAAAGAGGTCTGTACTATTGGCTATAGTCCTCGTTAAGTTTCCCGCTCTTTATTGAAAGGAAAGGACTCCCCCCCAATGGACCCTGTTTTGATACATTCATAATCGTTTAATAACTTATAAACCAATCAAAACTGAAATATTTGCAAGAAACATCAGTGTACGAGAAGTAATGTACCGATTTCCGCTTCGGGTGAGACACGCTGATTAGTGATTTTGCCAGGCTTTGAGACTCCTGGCTGCTTTCGTTAAAGTAAACAGATCTGCTTCATGAAATGACGTGTCTGAATAAACACAACTTTTCTCGCCTGAACCATTTCTGGGCAGAGAGGAGCGCGTGTTGGCTGTGCAGCCTGAGTTCGAAAGACAGGAGTGAAACGCCTTCAGGTATAGGCTAACCTGCATGCCATAAGTGTCGGAGAAGTTGCCCACATCAATTTATTCCAATTTAAACGTAAATAAATAACTCTACGGAGTATGGACCCTGTTGAGAAACTGACAGTAGCTCAGTTGGTTAAGAAAATCCCTCACCTCTTATGAAACATGTAGGACCAGTACTGTAGTTCACTCAGCGGACCATTCAGCTACGAGGGCCAGAGTAATCCAATCTACATGCTCCATTTTAACCTTACTCTGCCTTCGTCTACCCGAAACCAAAATTTGTTCTCATTCATTTCCACTATTCGCGCTACCATGAGCTGCCCACCTCTTCATGTTATTATCTTAATAATACTTGGTAAATTGTAGAAATTTTTGAAGTTCCTAGTCATGTAATTTTCCCCAGTTACGTTCTCTCTTGGGTCCGAATATTCTCCGTAGTACCCAATTCTGATACGCTCTTGATATGTGCGTTTCCCGAAATGCGAGAGGTCGAATTTTTTCAAGGATCGACTGTCGTGGGGGATATGTGGCTCCACGAGCGGGGTTCGAGGCAGTGACGAAGATGATTCCTGCCTCTGTCAGGATCCGAAGACCGGTCATCCCCCCGCGCGTAGCCGACTGAAATATCGCGGTTCGTTGCGAGGTGTGCGAAGGAGAGATGCCAGTACGTGCGTACCCGCATTCCACGTTCATGGCGATCAATAGAGTGCGCACCAGGTGACAGGTGATTCATCCGGACTGAACGCGCGATTCAATGAAGAGTGGCGACTTCCACGACCTAGCACAATGCGACTTCATTCACAGGCCGCGTGACGAGGCGAGGCTGACATGCGCTCCTCGGCACGTAACAGCTTCCGAACTTCTGACGGTTGTGAGCCGGTTCAATCCACTACAACTGCTGCTCGTTCCTCTCAGCCAGCCACTAATTTCACCCGAGATCCACATGAATCCAATCCACCACACCCTCAGACAATAGCTATTTAATGTACCCGTTACGTTTTAATATTATCCTCCCAATTATCCTTAGATCTCCCGTCAAACTTTCCTGCTTATGTTGTCCGCATTTCTCGTCTCTCCAATGCGTGCTACATGTCCGACTATCGCATTCTGTCCCAGGGTCATTTCCACTTCGCTCCAGAAATTCTTGTTCTGACCATCGTAACGATACGAAGTGACCTACAGTAATTACGCATTTCCGCCATGTTCAGTGTAACTCCTCCCGCGAAACCCCCATCCTACTGAGATTACAACTACCTATTCTTTATTTGGAAGGTCTCAGGTTCCAAACTAGTCCAGGAAATCGCCTTCCAGCCAAATATTATACTGGAATTCTAATTTAAAACCCTGCACCAAAGAGGACGAGATTGGCAGGGCATGTGGCATGCATGAGGGCCTACAACATTTTGACTGGAAAGCCTGAAGGAAAGAGACTGCTCGGAAGACCACGAATAGATGGGATGGACTGGATTAATCTGGCTCGGTATGGCAACTTTTAGTAGGCTCTAGTGAAGACGTGTAAGGCGAGTAATTTTCTGGTTAGCTGAGCGACCAGCAGTTTCTCAATATGTACTTTGTTCAATATAGTGTTTCATTATGTTTTTAGTTAAGTGTTACGGAACGGAATGCACAATCAGAAAGTCAATTTGTTCGCAGACAATTAATTCTTTAAGATACAGTGGTAACTATACGTACCACCTGCTTTAATAATCAGTAACGCTGCATTTTATATTTTGTTTTTCGTATGATTGTCATGTGTTGGGCAAGGCCGTGGTCTAGGCAACACGGAGTTTTCCTCCGTGGCATCCCAACAATTACTCCATTCACACACAGAAGAAGGCAATGGCAAACCACTTCTGGATCATCTGCCAAGAACGTATATGAACAGGTCCCAGTCCGAGAAAAGGATGGAAGGATCCTGTTCATATGGACCTGTCGTCAGACAGAACACTAAATAAAATAATGATTGTCAGTGTAAACAGCGATTATTTCCTTAAGCAGCGTTAACAATTAATTTAGTAATGGTGAAGAATAGTGTCTTCTTTGCGGTACGGACTGAAATCTTAAGATACTTACACGAGCTTTTGTTTGTCTAAATAACATTTAAATATCCAGTCCGTACCGCAAAGAAAACACAACTCTTCACCATTACGAAGATAAGTTGGTTAACGGTGATTAAGGAAATAATCGCTGTTTATTCCAAGAATCACACGAAATCCATAAAAATGTGGGGAAAATTGTTAAAGTATACGGTATATATATTTACCACTGTGTTTTAAAGGGAAATGCGATGAAGATATTCCATTTTGGTTTGCCCTACTTACTTGCAGAATCATTTCGTGCAAGCTTACGCTGCAAAGTTCTGATTTCTAAATGACATAACATATTGTACAATTCTATTGAAGTCTTCCAAGAAATCTGTTTCAGTATCAAACATGCAAGATAATAAGATGGGACTGTTTCGTCTACAGACATGAACACGAATGCTAATAAACTCGGCTTCTGATTGTGACACTTATCACGAGATTACAATTAATTACAAAATTCGTACTTGTAAATTATTATATTTTACTTCTGATGTTTTTTAATAATCACTGTCAACTTAAAATTGTGTGGGAAGAAATATGGATTATATCAGAAAATAAGTTTCTGATGATCGCGGGCATTCGTGTAAACGAACAAAGCAGCTTAGTCAATCCATCTAAAGTTTCTCAGAACACCCCAGATATTAAAACCCGCGTAGTCTGCAGAATGTACATGAAGTCAAATGAACAGATAGCGCACATTAATCTGTTTCGGAGACAATTTACTTCACATGCCGAGTATCAAACCCACAACCTTCTTCGATTTGTGATGTAAGTTTTGTTTTAATCCAAAACTCAATCAGTGCAGGAGTCGGTAGATTTTTTATTATTCTTGTTGCATTTATCAGGATCAGTCAGCTGTTCGGCTTAACCCTGTAACATCCCAGTGGTAAGTATATGTACCACCTGCTTTAACAATAATTTCTTTAAGCAAGTTTTGCTTTGAACCGTAGTGTGTTCAAAGGATGCTTCTGAGATTAGTTACCCTTTCTTGAATCTTGTTCCGAAAACAGAACTTATGTAGCCCAGAACGAGGCAGAAAAGTGTTTTGTTAATGGGGGTTGGTAACGCTGATCTAACATTCCAACGGAGACACCAAGTAAACCCACGTAAAAATTTATTAGTATAGTCGTTTGAGATTTGAGGTTCTCACGGCCATGATGTTGGTCTTGAGGGGTATAACGCCGTGTAGGTAGATACCAACGTTTCGCAGCGACATACTGCCTCTATCTTCAGGGCTATAAAGTTTGAAACTGGAAGACAGGACAGTGTGGCCGTGTGTCACATGCGAGACTCGAACGGGACGGATTCGGGTAAATTGCTCGGTGGTTTGAGCTGAGCTGAGCTGATTTCTGTAAGCAAAGGGAAATTGACAGCAGGGTTCAATGTGTCCGGGGCAGGCAGGAGGGGG
Organism: Zootermopsis nevadensis; assembly: GCF_000696155.1. The sequence goes on from NW_019060432.1 coordinate 94,425, forward strand.
AAGTATGTGGAATAAGAAATACCACGGCAGCTGAGGATGACTTAGAGGCAAAAAGCAAACCGTCGTACTCCACCGGAATTCATTTGAAGTTCCGTACGTGCCTCTAGACCTATCGCAATAATTGTCCTTAATTGCCTGTTAATGCGATCTGAGGCTTCATTCCTCTGCGGTGATTACCACATTTTATATCAAAAGTGGACATGTCAAAAAGATTTCTTCTTGTGTGTCATTAGAAGCAATGTGCGTGATCCTGTTATTTTAAAAGACAAATAGAAAGATCCTGGTTCCCGTAATGTACGGTGGGAATATTGAAAACAAGCAGGTTATCTATGCCAGTGGTGTTCAACCTGGGGTACGCGAAGACATTTAGAGGGTACGTGAAATTTAAAAAAAATATATTTTATGATAAACACTGAATAATCAGTAATGTAATTTATTTAATTTATTTTAGATGTAGATTATATACTACGTATAATTTGAATTATACACCAACAACTTTGGGGGTACATAGTTGAAGAGAAATTATATCGGGGGGTACGCGAAGACATCTTAGGGGGTACGTGAAATTTAAAAAAAATATATTTTATGATAAACACTGAATAATCAGTAATGTAATTTATTTAATTTATTTTAGATGTAGATTATATACTACGTATAATTTGAATTATACACCAACAACTTTGGGGGTACATAGTTGAAGAGAAATTATATCGGGGGGTACGCGAAGACATCTTAGGGGGTACGTGAAATTTAAAAAAAATATATTTTATGATAAACACTGAATAATCAGTAATGTAATTTATTTAATTTATTTTAGATGTAGATTATATACTACGTATAATTTGAATTATACACCAACAACTTTGGGGGTACATAGTTGAAGAGAAATTATATCGGGGGGTACGCGAAGACATCTTAGGGGGTACGTGAAATTTAAAAAAAATATATTTTATGATAAACACTGAATAATCAGTAATGTAATTTATTTAATTTATTTTAGATGTAGATTATATACTACGTATAATTTGAATTATACACCAACAACTTTGGGGGTACATAGTTGAAGAGAAATTATATCGGGGGGTACGCGAAGACATCTTAGGGGGTACGTGAAATTTAAAAAAAATATATTTTATGATAAACACTGAATAATCAGTAATGTAATTTATTTAATTTATTTTAGATGTAGATTATATACTACGTATAATTTGAATTATACACCAACAACTTTGGGGGTACATAGTTGAAGAGAAATTATATCGGGGGGTACGCGAAGACATCTTAGGGGGTACGTGAAATTTAAAAAAAATATATTTTATGATAAACACTGAATAATCAGTAATGTAATTTATTTAATTTATTTTAGATGTAGATTATATACTACGTATAATTTGAATTATACACCAACAACTTTGGGGGTACATAGTTGAAGAGAAATTATATCTGGGGGTACGCGAACAAAAAAGGTTGAATACCACTGGTCTATGCGATAGAGTTTCTACAGCTATAAGGTAGTGTTCCGTGTAGAAAGAATCTCCTTTACCCTTTAAATACCAGCGGTAACTATATGTACCATCTAATTTAACAATCATTAACACTGCATTTACATGTTCTCAGTGTAAACACGGATTATCTCCTCAAAGACGACTAACCAATAAACTCTTCCTGCATCCGTTCGGAAGGTCCTGAAACGTAGGGTAGTTTCTACGAGACTCTAAGGCCGCGTTCGGTCTCGTTCTCATTGTTCGTCGTGGGCTGCTGGCTCCACGAGGGTTCGTGTCACTACGCCGAAAAATTCTAGTTATCAGACCTTGATCGTAAGAAATGAGACAATCGCACGAGGTCCTCGACTTGCAAATCTTCGTGTGCGAGCGTCTTCTGTCCTTCCGTCGACCTGACGCCGTCCCAGGCGACCAACACCCTTCGCTTCCCCTGATACAACTTATCGAAATATTTTACCAGAGGAGCGGAATTATGATGAAAAAAAACTTGTGATTCATCTCCAACGAGATTTGAGGTTTTCAAGGCTGTGAACATGCCGGCGTTGATCTTCTGGGTTGTAATGCCGCGCGGACTTGTGGGTAAATACCAACGTTTCGGGGAGATATATTTCCCAGTCTTCAGCCCTGAAGATAGAGGCGGTATGTTCCTGAGAAACGTTGGTTACTACCTACAAGTGAACGCGGTGTTACAACACAGAAGCCCAATACTGGAATTCTGCCTTTTTTTTTACGTTTTGGTAAATAACAGGCACAGGGATGGTTTGGTATATTTTTATGCGCGCGGCGCACCAGACACACAGGGAGACAGACTTTTTAAGTCCTTGCGCGCAGTGGGTGGCTATAGCGAAAGGTTTGTCGCGGAAGGCAAATCATGTGAAATTCTTGTGGCATTGTGTCCAATCTGTCTGCAGCATCCCATTATCCCGCCTTGGAAGTGCGTGTGGATTTATGTTTAAACAAAACCTTTACGAAACTTAATGTCCGACGGATCCTATTAGGACTTCGAGAAGGTCGCGCGTGTTACTGCCTCGTCATACTGACTAATCATCTTATCCCTCGCCGAGAAACTTCGTCCATCGCCACACGACCTCCAACTGTTGACACGGTCCTTAGATTCAGGGTAGGGATTAGATAGGCGTAGTCTACACACAGGAGTATCTAAAAGACGGGGAAAGTTTTTCACGTCTGCCTCAGAAAGTTTTTATTTCTGACGAGGTCTTCTCGAGAATCGAGACATACTTAAAGACGTAATTCGATACGATATCGGCATTTATTCTCTGTGAAAAGTTTGAAGGAATAAGCACGTCTATATAATATTTAAGCATTCAGTCCCTACCACAAATAAAACACAAGGTGTCTCCATGACAACGATCATTAAGGAAATGATTGCTGTTTGCTCTGAGAATCATAAGAAACCAATACGTTCTTTAGGTAATATACATTTATTAAATATTAAATCAAATTGTATCAACTGTACATATAGTTCACAATGAGATTTAAAGAGGATACAACATTAAAGATTAAATATATTATATCGTCATTGTCATAGCGAGTGGTTTACAGTTGTTTTTTTTGAAATTTCTCGCATCCTAAGCACCTGTATTATATAACAGGTTCAGGAAATACTGAGAGCATTCTTTAGGGCAGATTTGTTGTTCCGCCAATATGATTTTTATTATTTTATTTAGTGTTCTGTCTGACGACAGGTCCATATGAACAGCATCCTTCCATCCTTTTCTCGGACTGGGACCTGTTCATATACGTTTTTGGCAGATGATCCAGAAGTGGTTTGCCATTGCCTTCTTCTGTGTGTGAATGGAGTAATTGTTGGGATGCCACGGAGAAACCGGGGAATCCCCCGGAGGAAAACTCCGTGTTGCCTAGACCACGGCCTTGCCCAACACAAGTTATAAATTCGGGCACCGCCGGGAATCGAACCCGGGACCCCAGGATTACAAGGCCAGCGTTCTGACCGCTAGACCACCGTGGCAAACCCAATATGATAGTCTACAGGAATTGCTTAGGTCAAATTTAATGTCATGAAGTGTCTAAATAAAAGATTACGAATAAAATATGCTTACCGGTACACTCAGTTTTTAAGATACTTTTAATATCAGCTGTTCTTAGGGTCCGTGGCCATCACCCCCAGGCGCGAAAAATTGCCGCGTCTTAAGAGCAAATCGGTTGATTTAATAGCGGATGAGGAAGTGTGTTACTGCATTCATCCTGTCTTTGTACCAGCTTCACGATAAAGTAATGAAAACGTCGTCTGAATCTAATTATATTTTACCTGCAAAATCATCTGAGATAACAATGCCAGCTTCTTTACCGGCTGGTCAGCATTTGTTATGTTAAAGGTTATTTTTATGAGTGACTTTGAACTGGGTACGTAATGTGAATGCACAATGGCAGTCTTTCAGTGTGTCTGTCTGTCTGTCTATGCACCACGTTTCACCTTGTAGACCAATGTATGAATTTTGGACGCAACACGCTGTATGGGTGGTCCAAACTCAACGTCCCATTGGGTGCTTTTTAGTCGTCACCCGATTTAAGATTACGATGAAACAGTAACATTTTTCTTCGTCAAATTCTCAAGAAACCGTCGTTTAAGACGATAAAATTCCACTAACTCTTGTGAGTGTGTGTAAGTTAAACATCCAGTCCGTACCTCCAAGAAAACACAACGGACATCCAGAGAATGATCGCTGTTTACTGTGAGGGTCATACAGATCCATAAATACAGTTACTGCACGGATTTAAATGGTAAAGGTAAGCTTCGTGGCGGTTATAAAACAGTGGTTCGCGAGACATGAGAGGCTGTTCTCTGATACGCAAAACACTGGGTATTTGATTTTAACATACTCGTTGGTTCTCAAGACTGTTTGTGCGACGTTTGAGGAATAAAAATACGGGCAGTTAGACTTAAGCGCGTTTCACTTTGAATTGTAGGCCCTCTTACATGCGTATTGTTTTTAGGACGTAATTGTTTCTTATTCAATTAATTCGTCAGACGTTTTCTGGGTGGGTCGGTCCGTCGCAGGGTCTCGACGTTTACTGGAAAAACACGGACACACGAGATCACGATGTTGGAACGCGCCGTAGACTTAAGGCTGCTTAGATCAATATTTCTTCATAATTCTGTTTTAAAATTGAGTCATCATTTCGTAGAATTTACGTACAAATAAAATACAATGTTTTGGTGATACGGTACGTTATTTAAATTATCAGCGGAATGTTATCGGTTAGGTTACACAACCTGGTTCTAAAGAAGAGATTTAATTTTAATTTGTAAATCCTTCGGCGTATTCACAAGTCGTCTTCTGATCTACGTGTCTCTATCTTAGTTTATCCCAATGCCTAACCTGACTTCATAGTTTTTGGTTCAGTGAATTTGTAACTCGGCGACGATTTAGAAATTGTCTGTCGTCTTGAACGTAGCACCGTGTAATAAGGTGGATTCTGGCCGCCATTAACCTGATGATAGAGGCAGTGAGCTCTTCTGAAACGTAGGCCGTGATCATACATCCCAGAACACAGAGATTTTAAATTTGTGACTTCTTAGCCGATTGTAAAATATTTTTTCTTCTGTTAAAATAAATAAAAATGCTTGTTTGCTTCGTTTACAGCGAAGAACTTACCGTGAAACATCACATAATTTTTGATATTTTTTTAAAATTAAATTAATCTAATTTACACGAATCTAAAGTATGGAGTTCATAACAATTTTCCCTGGTTCCGTGACATGTGACGCTCTCTGGATGTATCTTTGACAGAAGTTTCTTTATGAAATTTGAGTTTCTCACGTCGATGTCCGTCTTATGGGTTGTAATGCCTCAAGATGGAGGCAGCATGTTCCTCCGAAAGGTTTGTATCTACGTACAAATCAACATGGGTAAGAGAAACTTTCAGAAGACGAACATCGCCATGTTCACCTGATTTTAATGCCAGTTATATATAAAACATCCCAAGATATCGAAGACCTGCTCACGGATAGCGAAAGTCTTTTATTTTATTTTTTCTTAGAAAAGAGGAAATGTTCATTCATAACGAATACACGCGGAAGTCATTCAGCAATTCTGTTTATTTTTTCCTCGGGGGAAACGTTAATGATATTTCCTGTTCCACAGGAATTATATCGCGCGTCACTTAACAACACCTTCGACGTCCCATCGTAGAAGCGCCTTTTTAATTGGCATCAGTGAATTATCGGCAAAAGATTAAATTGCGCTCATGCTGCTTCGTCCAAAGAAAGAAATCCTTCCCTATGGCTCCCCGTTCTTGGAAGTTGCCGTCCGAGGAACAGCGTCCTGGTTCCCTCCCTTTCCGCACGAGCCCAGCGCGGTTCAAACAAACGAAATTTCCTTCGGTCAATATCGCCTCCCCCACGCGTATTCATCAGAGCCTTGCAGCCCGCGATCACCGTGGTACTTGTCACAAGGTCATTTATGCGTCAAACGTGAGCTACATTGGCAGTTGACGGTAACAAAGCAGATCTTCAGAAACTTTTTATGTTGTATTTATGAATTTCCTACGATTCTCAGAATAAAAATCTATTATTTCTTAAACAGCGTTAACCAGATGATCTTTGTAATGGTGAAGTGTAGTGTTTTCTTCGCGGTACGGTCTGAATTCTTAAATATTATTTAGACGACTTCTGTTTCCCGGACTGTTGGATAGTCGTCAGTGTGGGTTGCATCCGGAAGGTCCTGCGACAGGTCACCTCAACACAGATTTTCCTGTCTTTAAACAAATGTAGAGATGCTTCTCACGCGGTCGTCCCGATTTAAATTAATCAAAATTATTTCCCTTACTCCAGAGACCATTAAATTTACCAAACTTCTTTCCAAATTATAATTTCACTAAAATAAAAATACAAATCCCGCCTTCACTCATATTCTGTCCGTGCCGGAAGGACGAGCGGGCATTGCCTGGGAACCTTATGAGTATACGAGTGAATGTCACTTATCTCGGCTGCAAGGGGATCTGGGCAGTGTCCACCAGACGCGCGCACACGTGACTACCGGCTCTAAGTGACTGGAACCACGCGACCAGTTCAGAATCTGATGATAATATTAGGACAGGCGGATTATAAACAAATATGGTCTGGTCAGATGACAAGACATGATCACCGATTTGCGTAGCACCGGGCCGAAACCCGGTTCTTCATCGCCGACGACAGACATTTTCGTCACACGAGTGTCAAATTCGGAAGGTCGTCACCCACCCCAAGTCCCGGTCACATTTTCAGTCATATTTAAAAAAAAAAAATTTTACCTTTCGAAAACGAACACCGAAAGTCCCCGAGCGGACGAGGGACCTACTGCAGATTTATTACTTACTGTGTAACGTTCTTCGTACAAGATGGCGTTTGATTTTATGGCTTCGTGTTCGGGAAATTTGGGGCTGCAGATTTGGCCGACGCGCGGTGGTGCCATTGCAACTACATCGCGGAGACGAAGGTTGTGATACGAACACCGCTCTCATGTCGTCGAACTTCGCTCTCGACAAAGCCGTCCTCTGGTCGCGGTCCAGCAAACCAACCACGTGTCCCGTCTCCGTCGTCTCGTTGAAGGCGTGGTCGCAGTTACTTCCCGTGTCTTCTTGCTCAGCGTGCCTTCTTAACGTCATCCTCACTGATGTTCGAAGTTACAGAACGCGAAGCTTAATACTGATATCAGATATAAATACAATAAATTATCGAATAAATTAGTAATAAATACAGCACGTGAGTGTTTTCTTACGCGCACACGATAATACTTGGTGGGAGCTGTGGCTCCTAATGCACACACTTAATCATACCTGTGTCCACTAGTTCTGTCGTCAACTGTGGCTCTGACGCCGTGCCCGCCACATTTATAAAAGTTGACCCGCAAGAAGTGTAGTGACTTTGTGCATTGCCTGCCTCCCCTCCCACCTCCAACACACCCCCCTCCACCAGTATCCTACCATCCCACGTGGGTTTACAGACGGAGAGAAACAGCGAACACTACAAGATGACGAATGTACCTCTCTCTCTCCTGTCAATTGTCGGGCTTTTCCAAGATTGGCCAATCAGGCTGACTTCTTCTGCTCCGTCACTGGGAGGTTCCGACATAAGAGGGGAGGGGCTTCCCATTCATTCTTTTTACTATAACAACTTTGCCCCCTTTTCCCAACCCCCTTCCACTTTACCCCT
>NW_019060432.1:105436-124547 GCF_000696155.1 Zootermopsis nevadensis
CTTCGTTTGGCATATCGTCGTCTCTCCTCGAGTTCTTCGTAAAGCGAGAAGGCTTCCAGTCAGCGGGTGACGTCACCCGGAGTGCTCCACTGGCGTGGTGGTGATAACATGTCATTCCGGCGCCGACAGCCCTCGCGTATGGTAGGAATGGGGTGCCACCGTGAAGTTTGACTCGGGGACCCTCGCTGGATGGAGCACAGTTAGGCCACATCTGCACGTGCCGAAAAGCCTTCCTGCTCTCCTCTGGGCCGATGTTCGAATCTCGACATTCCGGCTTTTTCTCCAATTACGTGCTCCACTCGGGAGGAATTTCATTGTAAAACAAATTTCCATTGTTTTCACTTCTCACAAATAAACACCCGTAACCCCCCACCCCACCCCCCTCTTTGAAATGAATCCTCCGAAGGCGAAACCACCTAAGTTACAATGATGATGTCGACGTTGGTCTTGAGGGATGTAACTCTAGCGTTTCGGAGGAACATACAGCCTCCATCTTCAGGACAGAAGACCAACATCTGCATGCAAATCCTGTCTGGAACGGTAACTTTCACCCCTTCCCCTTATTTCGTTGGATGACGGCCATTCGTGATAAAATCAATGACTACATTTTCCCCCACTGAAGATGGCAAATGAAATATTGGTCGAAACGTCGTAAAACAATAAAATTCGACTCGATTCTTCTACTTTGGTTTTGCAAGGGCGCCGTCCGGTGTCGTAATAGTCACGGAACCGAACGAAATAATGACATCATCGGAAGGAATTTCAGAAGACCGTGCAATAATGATGACGTAGCAGTAACGCGGGAGGATGTAAGTTAACGATGACGGTCTCTTAAAACATCCTCCTAACGATCCCATCGCATCTCCATCAATGGACGCAACCGACTGCAGGCATTTGGAAAGTGTCCTGAAGAAGGCAGTACGTGATCACTTCATGACGATACATAAGAATGAACTCTGTGATGCACACGCGTCGCGTAGTGATATTTGGAGGATTACAATGGGCTTGTCATGCAGATGGAAAAAGTCGAGATAACATTAAGATGAATCGTGAATGGATGAGATGTTGCTAAGTCATCGGTACACTTAAGCCCCCAGGGCGCTCTGTGCTATCCCGTGAACACTTAAAATAACCTTAAGCAACCCCGTGGAGAAGAGTCCTTCGTGAGAAGCTGACATCTGCTTAGCTGTTCCAGTGTTCATTGCCGTGTTCACAAGAGCCCTAGCATTTAAACTTTTCAGAACACGTGCTCGGCTGTCATGGTTCCTCTGCATCAACACAGAGTAGCTTAAAAGGTGGACGTTTAAGTGCCCTGTAGTTCATCACCACTTCATGAAGTAGAGGAAAATCTCAACTCGATCTTAACCTCGACGCCAGACGAAGATGAATTTTCAGCTTCGAACCTTCGTGAGATCATCAATGGAGCATTTTCATCTTCATAAAGAAAGGAAGTCGAAGACAGTGGAAATGTCACCTTTTCCCCACCTTTCAGCTAACACTCACCACCCTCCGTCCTCTATCCCGTCTCGGGGACAGGAAGTGTTATTTTCAGTTCTCTGTGTTTCCGCAGTGGACTTATTCCGTGCCGATAATGATGTACTGCTTCAATCTGCCTTCGCAATGCAGTCTCAGCCGTGAAAGACAAAGGCGTCCAATGCATGACAACCATTTGAAGTCTTTCGTCGCATCACTAGACAGATAAGAGCAAATTTCCATCCGCGCTAAATCACCGTCCATGGGCGTGGAGGCCCCACGTACGCCGGACATCGCCTGACTTGGTTTCCGGGACTTGAACACAGGGCGTCCACCGAGCTGTTACTTCATCGGACTGACCAGACTCATTTACATGGGATATTTATTTATGTGACACGCTGTGCTGATCTTACAAGAAGGGAAGAAGATTTTTTTATAACGGGATACTAAGGAGAATATCTGGACCAAAATCAAAAAAAGTGATAACAGGGTGGAGATCCATAGTTCGTATTCTTAACACGCTAGAGATGAAAATGAATACAAAATTTTAAGCGGGAAAACCTTAGAGGAAGATGCCACTCGAGAGAGACATTGACATTCTTGTAGGATAATATTAAAATGGATAACAAAGATACTGGGTATGGAAATGTGAAGCGGATTTATGTGTTTTAGGCTAGGTGTCAGTGGCGAGATTTTCTGGGGGGGAAAAAACAATATAATTCTTCCGGGCTCATTACAGGCGTGATTATATGAGCGACTGTCAGCTTCTCAAGGTAGGCCGTGAAGTGACTTAACTAAGGCGTACTGTTTCTCAGCAGATTAGCTTCGTGATCAACCGATCTTGCGAATGCATCCCATATTTTTTATGCATATTACGTTTTAACTTCATATTTCAAATCAATGAACATTAAAATTAATAACGAACCGAGCATGAAAAGTAAAAGTTTTGAAAATTCTGCGTAATTCAAGAAAGAGAAGTATTTTTAACTTGATTTTTTTTCTTCATCACCAACACAAAGAACTATCACGAAATGCAGTTTTCCTCTCTCTCTCTCTCTCTCTCTCTCTTTCTCTCTCTCTCTTTCTCTCTCTCAGGATGAAAGGAAATAACTTCGAAACATTTGCTCTTGAAATCACGAGACGAACGCTTGTTAAAATTTTCTAGTAGGTGATCCATAGGCGTTTGAACCACCTCCCAAGAACTTCAGTCATCCGTTTAACAACAAACCCGTGCACTGCAGTCGTAATGCACATTCACTAGCTGTCATATTGTTACTAGAACCAGCAGAAAATTTACTTAACCCATAAATACTAATAGTTTAAGCAGGTGGGACCATAAACGTTCCCACCTCCACGAATTAACCATGGAATTTTGGGACAGCGGAAAATGAAGAGGTCAGCATAGAAACGGTGGCTTGTATGGGGCCATTTTGATATGCGAAGCGAGGATGAAGGTGGTCTCTTGCTAAGACCCGGTGCGGGTGGCTTAATTTACAAATATAAAACTGCAGCTTTTCTCAACACAGCAGAAAATTCCTGTTCAAGTTCTCTAGAAACGCAGTTAGCTCGTTAAAGTTTCCTAGACACGCGGATGAAGACACTGTTTTTTGACGTAAATACGTCTATATTGAAGGGTCATTCGGCGAAAAGGGAAACGGAAAAGTGTAACCTGGTTACCTAGGAAATGTCGTGTTTACTAGGCATTGTTGTTACCTATAAAACATTACATTACCTTACATTACATTCATCTACCACAGACCCATCTTAAGCGTAACTAATTCAAGTTAAATAAGCAATGTCTTAATCAAACTTTACTCAATTGTAAAGCATGTATAAAGGAAATATTTAGAATAAAGCCAATATATAAACTTCCTTTCCGTATAGACGTATTTACGTCAAATTCTCCGGAACCGTCGTTCCACTGACAACTTTTTTTTTTTCAAGGATTCTTTTCTGTTGCACAACGGATGGGTTAAACTGGCTACTCACTGTTACTGCAAGAAGTTCTTAAAAAAACATTTCACGATGACGAACCATTCATTTGTTTTATACAGATTTACTGACCGATGGTAGTCAACAGTAAGGATACTACATCTGATAAATATTCGTTTAGTTCCCGGGACCAAACTGTGCGTTTCGCTCACGTCGCTAGATTGCTGTTAAGAGGGGAAACAAAACGCATGTACTACGTAATCCAAAGACATTACCGACCTAAGAACGGAGACAGCGAGATACGGAGTACTGCCAATGGGAAATGTTTTTAGTATGGGCTTTATATGCTTCCACCCTTCTTAACCCCTAGATTTATACTTTTAACGCATGTGGAACGCACACGTTCGCCCCGATTACTTTACGTCGTCAAGATAATGAGCAGTAGATGTACTACTCTTAACAAGAATCCATATTGAAGACAACTGATGAGTGGGTTTGTCGGAATCTGTTCGGTTTTGAATCAGAACATGGACATATCACGGAAGGGCGAATGAATATATTCAATTACATGTTGTTTACTTCATGTAAAGAGTTCGAAACGGAACACTGGGCCAAAGGTCGCGCACTGAGTCACTGAAAGTGGCAGAATCGAACATTTTTCTCTCGTTACCTTGCAGCTTTGAATTTGACTGCCATCTGAGCCAATAACAGGACATGAAGAGATAAGGAAATCCAATTACGGCTATTAATATTTCTCCCACACAAGATCCTGTGTCATGCCCCAGAATATACATCGCACTACTTTCTTTCCTTGACGAGCCGCTGTGTTTGTGCTCGCCAAGAACGATTAAGTCGTAGCGTGTATATGTGAAAACTTATCTCGCTTTGGCTCAACGCATGAATAATTTATGACCACTCCCCCCCCTCCCCCTCCCCCCACATCCAGTCTCCTTTCAAACCGTGGAAGCACCGCGTAAAAAAATGATTCACCGCTTAGGAATTCTACATTCACGATTTCATCTGAATGTCGCACACTTTGTTACATTTCACCGTAAAAGAAGGAAGTCTTCAGGAGGGCGTTGGGCAATGTTCCCCACGTCTTCAATAGGAAGGAAACGCTGTTAGTTAGTTACCAGAGGAAGGCATCTCAGGACGAGATTTGTGGAGTCGTCGCGAGAAGATTCTAACCCCCTTCCCGTATTTCAATATCCACTTCGTATGAGGGTCTCACAATCCGCAGTCCACCGATGCTCTTTTGCGTGGCCCGCATACATTTATACAATTTCAGGTGAATCTCGTTATACGCGGGGGTTGCGTTCCTTGCAAATCGCCGCGTAAGTTAAAAGCGCGTAAAACGGGGGAACACGTAAATTCCCGTGTATTTTCTGAGTTACACACCGTGAAAGGCGTTGATTTTGAAATCCGTAGAGTCAAAATGATGGGGTTGGGTCAGTAAAACTACGCGGTGGTAGATTTTACAATTTCCGCGGATGGGATAGTAATTTTCATCATGACACTCAAAGAACATTTCAAACTCTTCGCAAAACTCGTACGCGAGTCGATAAGAAAGACTGCACTGGCTCAGTTGATAGGTCAAGACACCTGATATGGGCAAATAAGAAACGGAAACAAATATCCATTAGATCCTGCATTCACTTCGTCTTCGAGTTTGTTTTTAATTATTATTCTTAGTGTTCTGTGTGACGACAGGTCCATATGAACAGGATCCTTCCATCCTTTTCTCGGACTGGGACCTGTTCATATACGTTCTTGGCAGATGATCCAGAAGTGGTTTGCCATTGCCTTCTTCTGTGTGTGAATGGAGTAATTGTTGGGATGCCACGGAGGAAAACTCCGTGTTGCCTAGACCACGGCCTTGCCCGACACAAGTTATAAATTCGGGCACCGCCGGGAATCGAACCCGAGACCCCAGGATTACAAGGCCAGCGTTATAACCGCTAGACCACCGTGGCCACCCGTCTTCGAGTAAAGTCAAATAAAGTGCTTGAGACAATTGAGATAAATTACACGCGGATTCATTATGTTTTAATTGATCCAGTCCAATATGTTCGCCCTAACAAGGAAAACACGGCGAAATTTCAAGAAAAGCAAGATGAAGGCAGGAAGAGAGGTCACAGATTGTGGACGAGCGAAGAACAATGCGGGATTCCATGTCTCTTGTAGTTGTTATTAATAATAAAACCGCGGTATTTTTCTTTTTGAGACTGGATACCTAAACATAACAACCGGACGTCTAGATATTAGTGACCGTCCAACAACAGTTCCGTCGCCACGAAAAGTAGGCCGAGGTCAGGCGAGTCCGTGATGATTTCTCCGACTTGTAAATGTTGCGATGTGTTTCGCCAGCCTTCGCTGTCGCAGAAATTCCCAGCCACTGGTATGACGACACTGCACAGTGCACTGGTCGCAATTCTGTAGTTCAGTCATATCACGGGGTGGTGAGGAGAATATTTGGACCGCGGATGCTGGAGAAAGTTGCATAATGAGGAGGTTCATAAGATGTACTTCTCGCCAAATTACTCCGATCAAGTCAAGGAGGACGGGATGGGCAGGGCATGTAGACCGCATGGGAGAGAAGACAATTGTGTACAAGCTTCTGGTGGGCAAACCAGAAGGTAGGTCGGAGGATAATATTAAAATGCATCTTAGATAAATAGGATGGGGTGATATGGACTGGATTCATCTGCCTCGGGATAAGGACCAGTAGCGCGCTCTTGTGAACACGGTGATGAACCTTCGTGTTCCATGAAATGGGAATTTATTGAGTGGCCGAGCTACTGTTGGCTTCTCGAAAAGGACTCGGCTCCATGCAGTAAGTTCAATCATTTCAGTAATGTAACAAAAAAACACGATAGACCTGTAGGTCCTGAGTTCAATCCCAGCTGCCCAAAAAGCCGTAGGTTCCCGCCCACCCAAGAACACAGAAGACATTCATCTTCGTGTACTTGTAGGCGAATTAAGTTAACTATAGTTCCCACATAATGAATACGTGATCAGCTGTTTAATAACGTCTGAAGTAGTTTACGCAGTTCGAATATTGTTTTATTTTTTTACGAAATTTCAAAATGGTTTAACCTGTTTTATGCTTCGATACATAAATCTAGTACCAAACCCTGTTTCCTACAGGAAAACATCACAATCGTGGACGTCAGAGGCAAGACGTCTGACATAATCCATGGGCGGGCTGTTTCATGATACAAGGTTTCCGTATTGGAATCGATTGCACACTGAAAAGTTCAGTTCTCGGTGACTCCCCTTAACTTACAAGTCTCATTGTAAGCTCTGTGTATCCGGGACAGACCCAGAAAATGTTTAATCACTCTTACAAGATATTTCCTGTAGTCTGCAATTACGTAACGGTGGAAGATTTAGGCGAAGAAGTTCACCAACGTTTCGGAGGTTCTTGCTGCCTCCATTATCAGGGATATGAGACCTCTGAAACGTCGGTAAACTTCTGCGACCCATAAGACAGCCATCTCCGCAGTGAGAATCTGAAATTCTACTTGGTTCAAGAATTATTTTGAACTCGAATTCGTAATTATTGGCAATGGAACACGCCCTTCTAGGTGACCTTCGGGTTTCCCCTGTCAGGATCATAGCACCGCTGCTCCACATTCGCGCACTTATCATCTGAGGCTTGGACAAAGTGTCCGCCAGCGGCCCAGTTGCACACAGACACAGTCTCATCACCCCCCATCGCACGTAAAAGTTAAATAAAAAGTTGAAAAACGCACTTTTCAAATTCCGCAATCTGGTGATTGATTTCATGTGAGGTCTGAGCTGGTGGAATGCACCGTGAGTTTCATGTAGGTGGTCTTACACAGGAATGTTTTGGGTTGGTTCGGTATGTTTCCACCTGTCTGACAGGTTACTGTTCTTCGCAGTCACAGGGCGGTCGCCGGATCCAAGTCTTGTTACGTCAGGAATCAATTAAACATTTAAAGACCACCTGCTTCAGCATTCAGCGAGTCTACTTTTGTTTTTTATCGACCTCGTATGATTCACAGAATAAACAGCGACCATTTCCTTAAACAGCGTTAACCACTTGATCACTGTAATGGTGAAGAGATGTGCTTTCTTTGCGGTACGGACTGAATTAATAAATATTATTTAGACGACCGTCAGCCTAGCAAATGCTGAGATGGTTCCGAAGCTCCAAGTCGCCGCTACAAGCTTCTCATGCAGCCCTCCCGATTTATATTAATCAAAATTTACCACCCCTTAACGCCGTCAAAATTTACCCCCAACCCCCCCTCAGTAGGATCTTTTAAATTATGTACTAAACTTCCAAATTAATAGCCTCAGCTTTCTCTTATACAAAATTTCAAAATTCCGTCTTTTCTGCCAATTATCGCATTAACGTCTTCACTCTTACTTTATCCTTAACAGAAGGACGAGCGGGCATTGCCTGGGGACCTTCTAATGAAATCGAAGTGTCTATCACTTCTCCCCCCACCAATTTCCTCCTTCTCTCTCTCTCTTGTGTCAGTCAGCCTGTGTTCCTTAAAATGAGCCAAATTTCAACCCTTGTACCAAAACCACATCATCGGATTAGGTCAAATGAACCTGCTAATAGTACCTCATTCTGGGATGGGGGTCTTTGTACGCGTTCCTGTTGTTAAATTGTGGCAAAGAGCGAAATTTTTAACTGCATTTAAACCAGCTTTTGACACATTAACATGTCCGTATTTTACAGTAACTGTTCATTTGAATAAAAATTTCCTTGGATATTATCCATCGTCTAGTAAAATATAAAATATAAAACGTAAAACGACGTTTCGGAGATAAAGTCCCATCTCCGAAACGTCGTTTTACGTTTTATATTTTACTAGACGATGGATAATATCCAAGGAAATTTTTATTCAAATGACTCTTCACCATCGTAAAGAAGTTTTAGATTTAGTAACTGTTCGTCTTAAGAACGCCAAGTTAAGAACTAAGACGCGTCTTACTGACACCCCAGCGGAAACAACAGACATCAAACCAGAAGCTAATGGATTACTGAAGCAAACAAAGCTGCCACGATCCTCACTAATGACTGTTTACGATGACTTCGTATCGATTTCAATAAATTGTCATGGTTTAATAATAATGATTATCCTCGCTTATGACCTTGAGGGCCTCGAAGCTGTAAGCAAGGTGAGTGCAGTCCCACACCTGAGAAAGGTTGAGAACCCTTGCGTTAGAGGATATATTTTCGTATTCTTTAAATGTATTGTTATTAATATTATTATAATTACTATTCATGTATGTATTGTGTCGTCCTGTTTAAAGCAGAAAATTAATTCTGGAAGGAAACTGCCTCAGGGCTTAATCTGTGACAGTCGAAGAGGATCATTATCCAGAAGACATGCATTGACCCATGAGGACCGATGTTTTCACGCACGTTAATAACACCAGGTTGTGACCCGTGTATCTGATCTAATTAGTCACTTGTACAGCATCTTTTGCATCGAATTATAGTATGATTACCGAATAATGAATTGTAAGGGATATGGAAGGAAGCGGTCGTAGCCTGATTAGTGTATGTACTATTCCGGAATCTGTCTGGAGAGAATGAGGAAAACCATGGGGAATCTTAGAGAGGATAGCCGGTCTCCGGGCCGAGATTTGAACTCAGATTATAAATTGCTTAAACATCTTAGAAACAGAGACGTTGAGTAGGATTCGATGTGTCTTACGGTGACATTGGGAACGAGCAACACTGTCAACCAATGAGAAATGCGGAAATTATATAATAAATTACATTAAAATAACGTACCTCGTAAACGGTCCATACTTCTATCTGCAAATTACAACCACATCCGGCGTCACTTGTTACAGAAATTGACCAAACTGCGTGTATTCGCCTCTTCTGCGTACAAACACTGAGCGCGAATGAATAACTTTGCCTGGTAATCCCTACAATGGCGACGTTTATTGTTGCGCGCACATAAATTAACGGTTGATAACGAACGGAACTGACAGCTGTTGGAAGCAACAATGATGTAAACAAACCGACGACATTTTCAAATAAAATAACAGCAAAGAGGAGACATTATTTGTGACGCCTGACAATAAATAAACTTACCGCCTTTAATGTAACTGGAAGATTTCATTTCTGTATTCCATGGAGCCCGCCATTTCCCGACCAAAATTTTTTTATACATTTTTCGTTCTCCATTTCGCCCTACTGATCGTTCTTGATTTAATCACCGATTAGTGCAATATTATTTTGTGATGATGACAAATTTTTAAAGGTCTTCATTATAACCTTTTCTGTATACTTCTGTTAGTTCGTATTATCGCCCTGATAATGGAGGCGGCAGGGACCTCTGAAACGTCGACAGGTCAATATCAGTCGCTGTCACATGGTTAGCATTCCTTCTTCGTACTTGGGAGGTCACAGGTTCAGATCTTAATCCAAAATGCGGTTGTAGTCACTTAGGTTTGTCATGGTTTTTAGTACCCACATTAAAATGCCGATGTATTACGAAATAAACCGGAAATAGATGAAAGGAACATCAGAATAAGGTGATAATGACTTAGCATCAGAGTCTGCTTGAAATCCAAGACACTTAAACCAACAAACATTGCTCGGTGTGGTAATCGGGGGAAGTTTTGACCTGACGTAAAAGTTCAAAATTCCACTAAAAATCGAACTTTTACGACCAGAATTTAAGAACTCAACAACACGAAGTCGACGTGGTTACAACCGAACTGGTTTGAAACGTAAGCCATGTGCGTGTGTACGATAATTGTCGGGGTAGACGGCTACAGCGATCGGTAGTCGTACCAGCTGCTGTACGCAACAATATGTGTTTTGAAAGAGACCTTGGTCCTTTATGGGTCTGTTCTCAACTCAGACCATTACTGGTTACGTCCAAAGTACACGCATGGTAAGGTTATGTGTCATATACTCCACGACACTGAGCAAACGAAGGTAAAGTCTCTTATATTTAACTAAGCACCGCGTACGGGCGAGTGGAGGTATAGCTCCACGTTCCCCGGCCGGTTTATCCCGGGAATAAAAACGGGTTTCCGCGTATAGGAGGGTGGGTAGGCCCTGGAGCGATAGGAGGATAATATTAAAATGGAAGGTGTGGACTCCATGATCTCAGATTTGAGGGCTGTTGTAAACGTGGTAATGAATCTTACGGCATGGGGGGGGGGCGGTGGAGGGTTCTTGATAATCTGGTCGACTATAGGTCAACAAGTTCTGAAAACAAAGTATCTTATTAAATTAAAATTAAATTATTCGGTTATTCCGTCAAATCAAAATGTATTTAAAATAAGATAATTAAAATAATTAAAATATCATTCTGTGTTCCATATCGAATAATCGATTTACAATTGGAACACAGAATGATATTTTAATTATTTTAATTATCTTATTTTAAATACATTTTGATTTGACGGAATAATCAAATAATTTAATTTTGAATTCAATAAGTCACAATATGACGCAGCTACACTATCTTATGAAAAGTATCTTATGTCACTAACGTTCAATACAAGGTGAAATTTCGTCTGCAGTGTTTTTGCATGATTTTTCTTACGAACTTGACAATATTTTGGAACGTGAGACTGTATTTATACCACCTTGTCCCTACAGAGTATCCGGATGTTACAAAGCGTCCGTATTTCTGTCTTTAAAATGGTCAGGTTTATGTAATTTCTAGTTCCTCCTCTGGGGTCGTCAGAAATAATATTTGTTTCTCCTTTGCGTAAGATTTTCTTTCTACTTTTTGAACAACAAACATGACGTCTGTATTCGGTACAAATGCTTTTGGTGACTGTCGTGGATCTAGACAGGACATTGGAGCTTGTGGCTTCTTTGATTTCACGCACTCTGTGATGGTTCGTGGTACGTCACGACTTCATTAATGTATTTATTAATAGAAGGGGTCTCATGGGTTAAAATGTTTCACATTTGTTCTTGGTTTGTGTAACGAAGGAGACAGCTGTCTTCTGGGATTTTGCGTCATGTAGTCTGGTACAAATTGGCTGACGTTTCGGAGGTGCTTACTGCCTCCTTCATCAGGGCAATCACCACACACACACACACACACACACACACACATACATTTTTCACTTTAAAATGTATTAGCAGTACAACATAACATAAAGACGAAGACAAATTTCTCTGAACGGTATTCGAACCCATGATCCAAGTCAATCGGACGATTAGAATGAAATTGCTCTTTTCATATGTAGGCTGCAGGAGAAATGTTGCATGTGGACCTACGATTCTTAAAATTTGATTTATATAGATTGTTATTTAAACCAGTTGCAAGTTTTGGTGCTACTTGTGTTGGCAAACAAAATATTTGATCCTAGCTCAAGGTCGATGTTAAGTCGGTGAGCATTTGTGGCTTCGGACGGATATTTCGACTTGAGAGTCGAACTGGCTGTAAACATTACCTATTATTGCATTCTTATATGAGTGAAATGGGAAATCAATATTATTAACACAGTTTCGGTACCCCTTTTCTGTTTTTTCGCGTAATTAAAACAGTTTTTGGACATTGTATGCGTTTAAAATCTTTACAACCATAAAACCACAAAGTTCTGGATTGAAATTCAAAGTTAACTCATCAATGGCTTTGCAATAATTTGGATTTCGAACAATTCGTAATTTGTCTGTAATCTACTTCCTGAAATTAACAATTTTATCTCAAAATTTCGTTATCAACACGAACGACGTTTGACCTTACAGTTTTCCTTGTATTTTAAACCTCCCCCCCCCCAGTGTCCGGGTCAGATTTTAGGTTCTGACTAAAGGGATTAAGAAGGCGACTGGCTTCTCGAATGCGTGCTATACGTCTCGCCAATCTCTCCTAAGTTTATATGAGTACCTGTCCACTAAGACTGTTTTGTGATGTGTACAAATTGTGTAGTAACTGTTTGCAATTCGTTTTTGTTTTATTATCGGAATCTGTAAGTAGCCTTACGTAAACAACAAATAAAAAGATTAATCAGACTGGGTTTATAAAACATCGCATGCGCGCTGTTACCAAGCGCATTATCTTGTTTGTTTCTCGAGTCTTCACATTATACTGCTGAAAAGCTAACAGTGCCGTAATCGATATCATAATTGCTGATATGAAATTTTCTAATAAGAATGGAAACACGTGACTTCAGCTGCCCCGTGTGAACACAAAAAAGCTTTGATTTCAGAACGTAAATTAACTCCGTTCTGATGGGACTTTCTTGAAGAGTTGATATTTTCTCAGAGGACCAGAAATTGTCTCATTTTATAAACCCTCAGATTCACTTCAGCGTTTATAGAAACTCATCACTGAAACAGTAGCCGGCTCAATCCAATCAACATATTCATACCATATTAAAAATTGTTTTTTTTTAAAGAAATAGGATTTAATCTGGCTCAGGAAAAATGGAATTACTGACGGATTCATGTTAAAACTGTAAAGAATGTTTACGTTAAATAAGGTAAATAATTTACTGACGATCTGGGCAACTATTAGATTCTCAAGAAGTATTCTGCACTATCTTAATAATATAATTCACGATATGAGAAAACTGTTTGTAGTGAGTAGTTCAAGGTAACTCTGTGTACTAAGCGTTTTAACTCTCTCTAAACCTCTTTTTTTTATTAAAAAAAAACCCTTTGGGATCTGAAAAATGAAACTTTCCTTAAAAATATCTGCGTACACAAACAGCGAAGGTCACATTCGGACTAACCGACTTATTAGTGTGTTATCTTCTGAAAGTAAAGTCTTTGCTAGCAGAGATTATGTAAGAAGGTTGAATCTATTTGATGTCTGATTGAGGCTGCTAGTGGTCGTGTTACGTCGTGCTCGCGATGGGGAGACTGAAAGGCATTCCGACCGTGTTGTCAGCTGAACTTCTGCACGCCCTGTCTTCGATGGGGCACGGAGATGAAATTGGTGAGTCTCGGCATATTCATTTCTGTTCAAATATCTTCCACAGCAAACGTCCGTGTGCAGTATATTCACAGCGCAGGACATACTAAGGACCTTTGTTATTAATTTAACGACGCCTTTCCAAATGCAAGGGTTATATAGCGTCACTAATATGATAGTGAGCGTATCAGAGTATCTTTGATACATGTTGTTGTGGAAAAACCTTGGAAATGTATGTTTGTATATGACCTGTCTCCAGAGGATGCTGGAACTGGAAACTGGAGGAATTATGTTAATTACTACTACTAGAATGTTTGAGTTAAAGTTTGTAGTGAATCCATAAATACGTATTGCAGGCATAAACAGACGCATGGTTTGGGCTGAGGCCATTAGAGTCAAGGCACGTTTAACTCCGCGTAAGAAGTAATCCGTGAAGACGTGTGGGGAAATGGACATATAACTCCACGCATTCTTACCTTTGGCATTAGACGGATCACGCTTTGACCAATTTACCACGCGAACCAAATGGGTGGGACCCAGACAGGGTCTGGACGAGGAGAGAAAGTCTGTTTACCTGCCGGGCATCGAACGCAGACCGTAGCTTGAGACAGTAGCCGTGAAGCTTTGTAGGTCGACCCCATTTGACGGGGCGAAAGTCTGATTGAATGTAAACGCTGGAAAAGTAGACAAATTAAGGAAACGCGGAATGTATTGGTTTCTGGGGACGGCATTATGCCTTGATGATTCGCGGTTTTAAAACTTTGGTTGAAACAAATTTTCTTTTAAATAAGGAACGAGGTAATATGGATGACGTGGTCATTAACATTGCGTTGGATAGCCAATTAGTCGTTCCAAATTTTTCAAAAAAAAAAAAAAAGAAAGAAAAAAGAACTTATTATGAGCGGTCTCTCAGCCATTAGAATCCATCTTCAAAGGTACGTTCACTGATCTGAATAAAATTTAGTATTGGTTGCTTCACTGTAAGTTATCGTGTTAATTTAAATTTGGTTTGTGTCGCTAAAACATAACTTCTGCATTACATGGCTTAAAAATCTAACTTTACCGTGCATCTGTAAACTGGCACATTGACACAAGAACAGCAGATGACAGTTCCACCTGGACGCAGCACACTTTAATGTAAGGCTTTCGGGAACGAGCCGCGACGAATGTTTTATTCGTCCTGAAGATGCCAACTAAAATGCTTGTCGAAACATTGGGGGAAAAAATTTAAAATTCGACGCGGCTTATCCGCGAAAAGCGAAGTGTTACATTGTAACACAGTCGCGGAAATCTGCGGAGGAGAAATGCACATTTTAATTTTAAAAAATTAGCCCTGTTGATGTCAAACGGAATACAAAGAGTCAATTGAATAAAAATTTTCTTGGATATTATCCATCGTCTAGTAAATATAAAACGTAAAACGACGTTTCGGAGATGGGACTCTATCTCCGTCTTCAGGTTCCTACTCAGTTGGGCCCACTAGATAGAGCTAATCCGTCCGGAGATAGGGATTAGCTCTATCTAGTGGGCTCAACTGTGTAGCAACCTGAAGACGGAGATAAAGTCCCATCTCCGAAACGTCGTTTTACGTTTTATATTTAATATTTTACTAGACGATGGATAATATCCAAGGAAATTTTTATTCAATTGACTCTTCACCATCGTCAAGAAGTTTTAGATTTGTAATACAAAGAAGATAATTTGCATTTGCCATGAAGTTTTGTAGATTCGGGTTTGCAGTACACATCTGTGGGATACTGGCGCGCACAGGGGGGGACCTGAGAAATGCATACAAAATTATGGTCGGGAAGCAACAACCACATTTATATTAAGGGGGGGGGGAGTGGATTCATTTGGCTCAGGGACCAGTGGCGGATCCTTGTTTATTCGATAATGAGCCATCGGGTTCCATAAAAGCTGTAGATTTTGTTTAAATATTGAACGACTATCAGCTTAACAAAAAGGACTCTGTTCAGTGGAGTCACACATAAGGTGCTATATTTTAATGCCAAGAGGTAATTAAGCCGTGTATTATCAGACTTCCTGACAGTAGATGAATCACACACGCCTACTGTTAACTTTTTTTCTGATTCATCATTGTCCCAGTGACACACCCCTGATACTTCGCCATCAACACGACATCAGCCCTACCAAAATGGAACAAAATCTGTTTGAGAGAAATGTTGGCGCCCTGCTTGGCTAGACGCTTTAAACACTCACCTCTGTGTTGGCGACTCCCACAATTGGCCGACGTTCGTCAGTTACAAAGAATTAATTTGTTTCCATTAAGAATTCAGTCATATGTGTGTGTGGGGACGTCCTACACAAATCTGAGGCCAGTCACAGGCTCTCTTATTGCAACACTAAACTGTGAACGTATCTGCAGTGTTAACCGAGTCTCCCCTTTTGGAAGGATCCACATTTGTAGACAATTTGCGTCGCGGGTACAATAGACAATTGTGGGACGTACCACAACTTACAGCTTCGAAAAGGAAATACACGGGAAAAATTCGTGCGCGTTGCGTAGAAACACGAAAGCGTCTCATGATTCTAAAGATATTTGATGATTATCGGTCTTGAGAGTTTTTTAGAAATGTAGTGTGCGTTTAACATCAAAATGACACTCATGAGGAAGTTAGGAGGAGATTAAATTCTGGAAATGCTTTCTACTTCTCAGTTCAAAATATTTTGTCTTCCCGTCTGATTTCTAAAAACCTGAAAATTAAAATATACAAAACAATAATTTTACCTGTTGTTTTGTATGGGTGTGAAAGATGGTCTCTCACTCAGAGGGAGGAACACAGATTGCAGGTGTTTGAGAATCGGGTGTTGAGGAGGATATTTGGGCCTAAGAGAGAAGACGATGAGGCGTGGAGAAAACTGCATAATGACGAGCTTGAAAATCTGTTCTCCTCCCCCAGTATTGTCAGGGTGATTAAGTTGAGAAGAATTAGATGGGCTGGGCATGTAGCGTGCATGGATGGGACAAGGTGTGCACCGGGTATTGGTTGGGAAGCCTGAGGGGAAGAGACCCCTGGGGAGACCTAGACGTAGATGGGAGGACAATCTCAGGCGGGATCTATGGGAGATAGGAGTTGAAGGAGACTGGATTTTGTTGGCCCAGGACAGGGTCCGGTGGAGGGCTTTGGTTAATTCGGTGATGAACCTTTTGGTTCCCTAAGCCATCTAGTTAGTTACTGTGCATTTATCTACCCCTTTGAAGCCGAAGATCGTCTAAACACAGTATTTAAGAATTCAGTCCGTACCGCAAAGAAAACAAGACACTTCACCATCAACTGGTTAACGCTGTTTAAGGAAATAATCGCTGTTTGTTTTGAGAATCATGCGAGACACATATTTACTGAATGAGGGACCAGTGGCGGATCCTTGTTTATTCGATAATGAGCCATCGGGTTCCATAAAAGCTGTAGATTTTGTTTAAATATTGAACGACTATCAGCTTAACAAAAAGGACTCTGTTCAGTGGAGTCACACATAAGGTGCTATATTTTAATGCCAAGAGGTAATTAAGCCGTGTATTATCAGACTTCCTGACAGTAGATGAATCACACACGCCTACTGTTAACTTTTTTTCTGATTCATCATTGTCCCAGTGACACACCCCTGATACTTCGCCATCAACACGACATCAGCCCTACCAAAATGGAACAAAATCTGTTTGAGAGAAATGTTGGCGCCCTGCTTGGCTAGACGCTTTAAACACTCACCTCTGTGTTGGCGACTCCCACAATTGGCCGACGTTCGTCAGTTACAAAGAATTAATTTGTTTCCATTAAGAATTCAGTCATATGTGTGTGTGGGGACGTCCTACACAAATCTGAGGCCAGTCACAGGCTCTCTTATTGCAACACTAAACTGTGAACGTATCTGCAGTGTTAACCGAGTCTCCCCTTTTGGAAGGATCCACATTTGTAGACAATTTGCGTCGCGGGTACAATAGACAATTGTGGGACGTACCACAACTTACAGCTTCGAAAAGGAAATACACGGGAAAAATTCGTGCGCGTTGCGTAGAAACACGAAAGCGTCTCATGATTCTAAAGATATTTGATGATTATCGGTCTTGAGAGTTTTTTAGAAATGTAGTGTGCGTTTAACATCAAAATGACACTCATGAGGAAGTTAGGAGGAGATTAAATTCTGGAAATGCTTTCTACTTCTCAGTTCAAAATATTTTGTCTTCCCGTCTGATTTCTAAAAACCTGAAAATTAAAATATACAAAACAATAATTTTACCTGTTGTTTTGTATGGGTGTGAAAGATGGTCTCTCACTCAGAGGGAGGAACACAGATTGCAGGTGTTTGAGAATCGGGTGTTGAGGAGGATATTTGGGCCTAAGAGAGAAGACGATGAGGCGTGGAGAAAACTGCATAATGACGAGCTTGAAAATCTGTTCTCCTCCCCCAGTATTGTCAGGGTGATTAAGTTGAGAAGAATTAGATGGGCTGGGCATGTAGCGTGCATGGATGGGACAAGGTGTGCACCGGGTATTGGTTGGGAAGCCTGAGGGGAAGAGACCCCTGGGGAGACCTAGACGTAGATGGGAGGACAATCTCAGGCGGGATCTATGGGAGATAGGAGTTGAAGGAGACTGGATTTTGTTGGCCCAGGACAGGGTCCGGTGGAGGGCTTTGGTTAATTCGGTGATGAACCTTTTGGTTCCCTAAGCCATCTAGTTAGTTACTGTGCATTTATCTACCCCTTTGAAGCCGAAGATCGTCTAAACACAGTATTTAAGAATTCAGTCCGTACCGCAAAGAAAACAAGACACTTCACCATCAACTGGTTAACGCTGTTTAAGGAAATAATCGCTGTTTGTTTTGAGAATCATGCGAGACACATATTTACTGAATGTTAAAGGAAGTGGTACATATATTTACCACTAGCCTTTGAAGTATTAGAAACGGGTTTACTTGGAATTCGTTAGGTTGCAACGGAAGGAATTAATTGCACTCACAACGACATCGAAATGAAATAAATACTTCTGCTAAGAAGCAAAAATTGTGACTTTCAATTCATAATGTGTTTATAGGTTTTTAAGGTATTGAACCGGGGGCTTCATTTCAAAGCAGGCGGGATTAAACGTACGTGATTGGATGCAGCGATTTTTCCAAACAAGGAAAGCGGGACATTTGGCGCCACGTACAAGCAAGAGTAGTGAGTCATAACCTGTGGAGCGCGACCCGTTAGTGACACAAAATATTTTCTAAATTCTTAAAATAAAACATGTGATAGATGCAGTACAGTTGTTGGTTCAGCTTGAAGTGAATTAGTAAATTAACTTCTTTTTTTAAAAAAACGTTTCCGTGTTGGTTGGAGGAAGTCTGTCTTTAAGCAGATGATGAGTTAGTTCCGATGTTCCAAGCTGCTACTGCATTTTGCCGTCAAGATTTAAATAATCGAAATTACTCCTTTGCTGTGGAGACCATTTCAATTTCTAAATTGTATCGAAGGGCCGGGAGTCCTTAACCAGCTCAAATTGAGCATAAAGTTAGTAACCATTCAGAACAGTGTTACGATTATAATAAAACGTATTGTATCTGAAAGAATTAGACGCAAGGACTCTGGCTACCATTGCATACCTAACACACACATTCCTGAGAATCCTGAAGTGAGAACGGCGTCCTTGGTACAAGCAGAATATTGTCCCCACTTGAGGAGTGGCCCTGGTGTGAATCTGTAGTTCCCAGAACGAGTCCTTTGAAATGGGGGCAGATGAGGCGAGGTCCTAGATGCTCTAGCGATGACTGAGTCTCTCACATTCTCATATGTCACCAAAAAATGTGGGGGTTTACCA